>JARKIB010000359.1:0-132469 GCA_029378385.1 Mycena metata | reverse complement strand
AGCGAGAAACCGTAGTCTGGACACAGCTTGACCGACCTCAGCCGGCCGTGTCGCCAGAGCGAATCAATGGCTCGTGCGAAATGTTCATAGCGATCTTTGTCTATGTCGTTCCCCGTCCCAATGACGGTGGAGATACATTCCAGCGCCGGCGCTACATCAGGCCGCGAGGACAGAGTGTCGGAGAGTTCGATGGGAAACGAAAGGCCCGGGAGCAAGCCCAAATTCACGATCGTTGGCACTTCCTCCACGATGTGTACCAGGTCGGAATCGTCGGCTGGGTTTTGTAACAATGCGAGGAGAGTCAGCGTCTTCAATTTGCAGAGGTTTGCGCCGGAGGAAGGGAAGCGGAGGAGGGCGCGTAATCGCAATACAACTCGATGAGTGCGGGAGTTTCGAGGCACTCCAGAAATTGTGGGATGCGAGAGGGAGAGGCGGAGGAGGTGCGGTAAGAGGATGGATGCCCCTGGTGGTTGGCCTGACCCTTGGATCTCCAAGCTGCATTCGACGAGATTTGCTGCGCTCGCGAGTGCATGCAGGTGGCCATCCCAGGAAGTGCTCGCGCCATATTGCACCAGCTGCGACCAAGGCAATGTCATCCCAAGAACGGGATAGGGCCACGTTTTTTGGTTGAGAACAACTCTTTGCAATAGAGGAGCGTCCTGGAAGATATCTAGCGCCGGAAGGTTGCCTTCATACGCCGGGCATTCCACCTCAATCTCTAATTCCTGCAAAAGGACCAAACGGTCTTGCACGAAGTCGACGATCTGGGAGTACAGATAACTCGATCCCGAAACTGAAAGCTTGCCCCACCGCCCTGGCGTGCTCGCAAACGAGGCGTAAGAGGCGTAACTCCGGGGAGCCGAAGTGTGAGGTGTCCTTCGAGGAACATTGAACGGCTAATGGTAATTCACCCGATCTTTGAAGCTGAATTTCGAGCCGAAGATAGTGTGTGAGCTTCGACTAAAGTACCCGAGGTTGATGAAGGTCCAGAAACGGGGCTGGTATATGACCGTGGCTCGCCAGCGAGCGCAAACCGCGCTGACAGTCCACGGGGCGGATTCTGTTATTCCATGCTGGGAAATCGTGGAAGTGAAGATGAGTGACAAGACTTCGGTTGGCATGCGCCGGAGCGGTGAGATGGCTCCCTTGTGCTTCCGAATTTCGACGTCTAAGGCGAGAAGTTTATCGATGGAAGACTGGAGCGCTTCTATTGAGCAATTTGAGGACCGAGAGCCGCAAATTTGGCGTTCAAGACGCGCATGCGGGCACGCCCTGTGGAAATGAAGTCGCGGATGGATGGGAGCTGGGATTCAATTGGTGGGTGATTTGTTTCCAAGATTTCGTTTGGGGTAGGACTTGAAATTAGAGGCTGCTTCAAAACGGAGTCAAGCTCCGCGAGGGTGGTCGAGCACCCAGAGCATAAACGACTGGATTCCGAGTCCGTCATCGTATGGCCGCGGCGTGGAGCCACCGTAGTACTACTAACGGTCAGAATGCTCTGAGGAAGCAAAATGGGACACTTACCGACCTTGAAATTCACGTCTGAACGAGAGTCGATGCAAGAGGAGCGAGACAAGGACGAGATCAAGGTCTGAGATCAAGTGAGAACTGTTTCTGACTGCCAGTGTTTGCTCCGAATCGCCGGCCCGCGGCGCGGCAATCAAGTCCTTGCCTTTCACCACCTCGCTCGGGCAACTGCTCTCCAGCAGTTCGAATTCATTGTGGGCATACTCATTTTTGAAGTCTACATTTACTCAACTTCCTGGAACAGAATCTCATCTTGAGGCTTCCGGGTCGATGGCCAATGTCCCAATTTCCGACTCCAACTCCAAGTCCATGACGGAGTCCACTCATAAATGTCCCAACTGCTCAACCGTCTTTATCGGTCTTGATTCGAAAGTGCCGCCGCCCAATCCGAGTCCCGTCCCGCGCGAAATCCTAGACACCAACTACCCTCCCTCCGAGTTCCAACTCTCCTCCATTCGCGACTTTATTTCCAGGGGACGTGCCTACATCCAGATCTTGGATGATAAAGCTGCGCTTCTTCGGCCCTTAATCTGTCAAATTGAGCAGCAGAGCCAGGCGCTGACCCGGGAAATATGGAAGCATGAGGGTAGTATGTCTCTCCTCCGCGGAATGCCAACGGAAATCCTCTCCACCATCTTTGCCTTCACCTCCACCACGGAACAGGCTCCATGGACTGTGAGCGCAGTCTGCGTGCGCTGGCGAGCGATAGCGACATCTCAGCCAAACTTCTGGACGTCCATCCGCCTTCCTTCGCCTCCTGGCAGTTTCATGAATACCCTCCGGTTGGAACGCCAGCTTCAAAGGTCGGGGGAACTACCGTTGGACATCGAATTTTCGATGGATGATGGTTCTCTCAAAAATTTGGCGCTATTCCCCCTCCTTTGCGCTCAAGCCCGGCGGTGGGGAAGATTTTCAATCGACGGTCCGGATCTCCTGTACTCGCAGCTCGTAAACCTTGTGAAAGACCGACTGGTCCTTTTGCAGGAATTAGAGTTTGAGGTGGAGTGCCCAGAAGGCGAGATTCCGGCGTTGAACATCTTCCACGACGCGCCTCTAATGCAAAAGGCTGTGGTCAATAAAGTGCTATGGAATCATCCTCTTGCGATGAGGCTCCCTTGGTCGCAAATATCGTGCTTTCGTGGAAGCAGCTCCTGGGTGGACCACCTCGGCGCCCTCGGCGCTGCCGCCAACCTCGTCGAGTGTTCCTTGGAGATACAAGGGCCAGGCGAGCCACCGAGAACACCCATTCTCTTACCGAATCTACGTTGTCTCTCTCTCTCCCATGCCGCATTTTTGGAATGCCTGGACACCCCTGCACTCCTCGAGCTGTATTGTGATTACGCACCTCCCCTCCTTCCCTTCCTCCGACGCAATATCTTTGAATTGCAGACACTGGTCATATGGGAGTGTTTCACGCCGGCTGCGGAGTCGGACTTGACCCGCATTCTCGACGCAGTTCCGACACTCAGAAATTTGGGGCTGGACTTGCCGCTCACCGCCGAATTCGTGTCTCAATTCTGCTCTTCTAACACGATTCCGGTGTTGGAGTGCATCTTGGCCGCCAACGAAGCCATCGACATCGCCATCAACAATCGATTCGCGGAAGGCGTCGAGTCGCGATGGAAAAGCGGTCGATTGAAATCGGTCAAGCTATTTCATTGGGATCCTCCCGCTGCAGACCTCCTCTGTCGGATGGAGCTTCTCCAGGCCCAGGGTATTGACTTCCTGGTTTTCCGGGATCGAAACGGTTTCCTTGAGGATTTGGTTCCCTATCCCCTTCGGATCTTCAGCCCCGAATAGCCGAGTTGTATGCTGTATGTATTATGTGTTTAACATGCAAGTCTGCGTGGATTCGTGTCCAGAAACTACCTCGGTTGAAGTGCTCTACGACCTTTTTTTTCGCCGGCCCTAAACCCCAATTGATGAAATCACCACATCAATCGCGCTGTGTCACCGTGACCGTTACAGTCGCGTCTTCCTTCCTCCATCGACCACGCCGCGACTCCCACTCCACGAAAAGAGCCCAAAAGGCAATGAGCTGCAGCATTTGCCTCTCGAATTTGAAGGAACCTGTTTCTGTCCCCTGTGGTGCGTCCTATTCTCAGACACAATAATACTTCATCTGCGCATGCCACTCGACTTTTTCTCGTGGCCTCTTGTCCTCCTTATTCCGATGCCTATATACTTTATCGTAGCTGAATCAGTACTGATTTCTCTTGACAGGCCATATCTACTGCACTGAATGCCTAACGTCGCACATATCCGCGACGAGCCGCGACGGGTTCACATCGACGTGCCCTGAATGCCGGGAGATGTTCAATATGGGTGCGTTCGTATATTTCCACCATGGTCTAGCCTCCTCTTACCGCCCCACCGACGCACAGTTCGCCCCGAGGTTCGTCCCCAGTCGTAAACTACTACATTAACGCTTACGATTCCATCCAGCTATCCTGCCTCCCCCAAACGTTCCACCAATACGTCGTTCCCTCTCTCCGCCGAGTATACATCTCCCCCGCCGAGCCCTCGCTCAGCAAGGAGATTCTCAAACGGCAATTGTCTCTAGCGGATGCGCGGATACAGAAGTTGGAGGAGGACAAGGAAAGGCTCAAAAGGGAGTGCGAACGATATATTGCTGCTGCTCAGGCGCATGCGCGCGGAAAGGCGGGTGCGCTGACGGATGTGGCGAGTCTACAAATGCAATTGGAGCTCGCGCGGGAGCGGGAGGTGTCGTTGAGGGACGCACTGGTTCAAATGGCGGATGAAGCGGCAGAGGCGCAACGGGAGCTGGCTACCGTGCAGGAAGAGCTGGAGGAGGTGCAGGAAGAGCTGGAGACCGCGAAGGAGGAGTTGGAGGAGGCGCAGGAGCAGTTGGAAGAGCGGGATACGCAGCTGGAGCAGGCGGAAGAGGACGAACGGGAGGCCCGGGACGATGCAGTCAAGGACGCCCGCGAGGCACGCCTTATGTCTGCGGCGCTGAACGAGCTCCGGGGAGAGGCAAACGAGGCCAAGGAGGCGCTAAAGGCGATGAAAGTCAAGTATGAGCGGATGAAGAAGCATTGTCGGGCAGTGGAGGCGAGGTGCGTTTGGTCTTTTCCGCTTTTCAGCATATCCTCTGACACGATTTCAGTCGCCCCGCTGAAGATAACGCGCCGCTCGTGCCCTTGACTGGCAAGCGCAGCAGTTCGCTCATCGACCTCTCCGTCGACGATGCCCTCGGCGCGTCGCCCAAGCGGCTGCGCGTTACTCGCCCCCTCCCTCGCTCTCGGGGCAGTCTCCCGCTTGCTACGCCTGTTAACCAACACCAGCACCGTTACTCGGTGCCCGGTGGGCTTGGGTCGCCCTTCCGCACCTAATGCTTCATGTCCATCTGGTCGCCCCAATCATGCTTCATGTCCCTTCAACCCTATCTATACATATTCATGTGCAGTGCTCTTTTTATCTAGATCAGTTCCATAGATGTCCCTAACACAAAGAATCTTATGTTGACCTCATGCACCGTTGTAGCGAATTAAAACATTTATCTGACTTCGTTTCAACATCTGCGAGCATTTTTCAAGGGGGCTCTTGCCTGCTCTTTCGGTCTGCGTTTCAACTCGATGGAGCACGATAGCCTTCCGATCGGTACTTGTCGAACGAGATACGAATATCTTTCCAACGTAGAGTTCACGCTACTCTATTCAAAACAATTGTCGTGTTGCTCGTCGAACGTTCTGCAATTCGGTTTTCCTCGACGTCCAGATCATTTAAATATTCCTCTGCAATGCTGTTTCACTGGCAGTATTCTCCTGTTCTCCAAGTCACCTTTTGCCGACCATGCGGGTGGATCGAATTCCGCTGCAACAGCTCAGAACCGGATTGTAAATGCGTAGGGGTAAACTCACATACCCACAATCGGGCATCTCGGGGATGTTTAATTTTTGTGTTGATCCGAGTTTTCCACCCTTCGAATTTCATACGTCGAGACGCGCAAATGGTTCTCATTTTCGAAGGTAATGCAACCGGTAGCATTAGATTTAATTGTTCCAATGTGCAGGACTGGGGGAGATGAGAACAAAAAAAGATCAACTTCGGGCAACCTACTAGTAATCCGCTTTCAACTCTTCCCGCCCCAGAGCTCGCGGACAGGAGCTCATAGTGCATAGGGTCAACTTTTAAGTTTTGCCCGTTGTTCGATGCATAGGCCTTCCTAACTGATCCTCTGCACCCTTTCCGTGTGTCTGTTTTCCTTGAACATTTATGGTGTTCCACTAGAACCAAAGAAAAAATATTCAGCCGTTACATAGATATCAACACAACCTCCTAAGCCACGCCCAAATCCGAGCTCCGGCTACCATCCATCTTCCGCGGCGGGGATTCTTGAGATCGCTGTCTCCGCCGCTTGGGACAGGAATCGGCTCGATAGTGATCACCTCATCCCGACCATTCACCCACTTCAGAACCTGAGGGCTCAGCGTCGCGACATATAGAAAGGAGTCGGGTGTGAAGTGGGGTAGATAGTATGCCCCATTCGTTTTGAACCAGTTCAGGCAATTGAACGCATCGTAGCTTTCGCCTTGTGCACGGCAATACGCCCCCAATTCTCCCAGATGGCGGTCCAGCTCCTCCTCATTCCGACATCTTACTGTGTATCTGTTTGGGACGTTCCCCGGCCCATCGCTCAGTGGCTCTTGTGGCTGGTCTGCGTATTTATGGTCTCGCTTTTCAGCGCGAATATACGAGAAACTCACCTAAACCACTCGAATGCCGAAACCTTGATATATTTACCACCTCGGGTCGACGCCAGACCCACTTCTGTACCATCTCGGGCATGTTGGCGTAGTACGAGGGGATCTGTGCGTTCATCGGATCGGGGAGTAAAGTCGCGCGGGAAGCAGGAGGCATGGTTTCCATAAATGTTTCGAGCTCCTGCAAGTGCCGTTCCCGTTCCTCAAAGCTTCGTAGCAGTACATATCGGTTGTCTGGACATATGGGTGGTGTCTGAGCGCTCAGGAGAGTGGGAATTTGGGGTACGTACTTTCCGGAAGCCTCGTGTTGACTGCTCTCGCGGCTGGTTCAGCTCCTGACATGGCTCGATCGGCGTTCAGTGTCTCGAAGGAAGAAAAGAAAGAGCTAAGACGGAATTTCGTTGTCTCCCTGTCGACGGAGCTTTTTGACCCCCCAACGTTTTAGAATAACGCTTCTGAGAATAACGACACCGCGGTATTATTGCTATAAGTCCAAGTCACGTGCAAACTTCAACTTCCTGTTGACAGTGTTGCGCTCGTCTCGGGTGCATCAGTTGAGCCAGTTGTGAGACCTGTTTTATAAGCTTGAAGGCGTTGTTTTGGCGCGAGACGTACATAATGCATCCGCGCGCCGGTCAAATGTTTTTTCATACATCCCACGTGCATCGGAAGAGAAAACAGACATAGTGCAGTGTGTTGCGAACATGCACTACACTTGAAAAACGTGGGGCTCCTGCTTCCCAATATTCTGCCACTCTTTGTAGGTCGCATCGTGTCCTAACAGAGGTTCCGACCATTTGAATGAAAACCAACTCGAAGGAACCCGGGCGCATGCGAGGCGAAAAAACTTTCCATTTCGCCTTGAGTTGGTCTGCAATAGTGTGGGGTGGACGAGAGTTCCATCAGGCTCGTCAAGGAGTCACATTAAGTGTAAAAATCGAGTCTGCCAACTGGTCGGAGCGCATCGCCTCGCGCCGAGAATTAGTTTAAACTGTGAGCACCAGGGTCGGCAGAGGCCCATGGGTTAGATGAAGATTCGAGGGTGAACAGTTTTCCATGAGCTTCCCGGCAGGGTCCCTTTGCAAGAAGTACATTCCTTGTATTCATCTAGAGGTATTAACAAAACAGTATTAGTATGCGCGTGTCGTCTGTGCTGGTTATGAAGCCGGAGCCACAGCTGAACGAGCGTCTGCGGCGGCAGCAGGGAGCGTCTGCTGATTTTTTTCTGCCTTTTTCTTCTCCAACTGTTGATCGGTGTATCTTTGCGCTGAGGCCAAGAAATGCTCGGGGGTGAGGCCGGGGCCAGGCATACCGCGGAAGATCCCGTTGGCCTCTTTACGCGGGACGTGGGCAGCGCTGGCGACGTAGGGTTTCAGCTGCCCGCAAAAGTGTAAGTACATCACACATGAAACCTAAAGTAGGAAACGCACGGGACACGCGAGGATATCCTCTATTGGCGGCGCGACGAATACGCGCACTTTAGATTCGAGGAGCTGGTAGCCCGGGCGTTTGTTGATGTGCACACCAGGCGCGCCGGTGCGGTGTCCTGGGAGTGCGGATTGTCGGTTGCCTGTTTCGCGTGGAAGTTATCCTTGAGCGTCACTTTCCCCAATACGACGGCGAATACAGACCTTTGTAGTAGTCCTTGTTCGCGCGGAAGGAGAGGAGTGGACGGCGGTTCTGGAACCGGCGTCCCAGGCGCGCGGCAGTGGGATGCATCGACGTGAAGAAAAGGCAGTGTCACGCCAGTCACACACTGTCAAATATGATTCGGCCGATCAATTCCGATCGCTCGTTGTTTCCTTCTTTCACCATCGTTCGTCGAACTTCGTCCTAGCCGCTGGTCACTTGCCCAATTTCTGGAAGACCCAACTGTTCTGCTGCTCTCCACGTCCCGCTCCTTGGCGGAACCCTGATTTTCTTGATGACTCGTTTGATTCAACTACTTGTTTTGAGCATGGTGTGGGTGCAATCGCCGAGAGACCTCTAACAGAGATCCCAGAATCCAGTTTTATACACTTCGCACTCACAGCCGACATATCCGGGAACATATCCAACTCGAGTAACTCAAACCACGCGGAAAACCTTTGTCACAACAACTTTCCAAGCTCAGTCCGTTCCTGTGTTCCGCGCCATCCATCTTGTGGTACCGCATAGCATATACTCCGTCTGTACTCCACCGATCGTTTGGCACCAACATGTACTCGCCAATCGTTCGCAGAGATTCGACTGGATCTGGATTTCTCGGCGGTGCCCACTCCACACCTCAGCTCTCGGACTGTCTGCGACATTGCCAATTTCCAGTACCAATTTCCAACCACGCGTTCGTATTTCGAGACGAGAGACTCCTTCGCTACCTTTAGCAGTTTCGCCGTTCTCGTACCATCTCGACCACGCCTTCCGCTCCTCCGGCGTCCCATTGAACACCCAATTAACCTTCTTGATCTGCGCAAGTCCCTCCCCCAGTTCGGGCTCTTCGAAACTGTCCTTAAACTTCGTGAACACGGTCATGGGAAGGGCTTCGCGGGGCGGCTGAATTACAGATTATGGATTAAGTATGCACAAATAAAATGAACGAACCTCTCGACCAGCCACAGACGGGGGCAGGCAGTATGCGCGGTACAGATTATTGTGGAAAGCCAGCTCGAGAGAGCCAGTGAAGAGCATGCAGCTGTGTTCGAGTAATGAGCGGAAACGCGGACGATATGGGAGTGGACGACGAACCGGACGGGAACCTTGAGCTTCGTTGCGACGTCGATATAATAGCGGCGCGTAGATGCATCGCGGTTCGTGTTATCTGGACACCCGAGTTCTAAGGGTATGCGCAAGGGAAGAAGAGAAAATAAGCATTCTGCGCACCAACAACACATTTCTTCCCGGCAGTGAGCGCTTCCTGTACGGCTTTGACGCACTTGATGCGGGTTTTGAGGGTATCTTGGTTGATGTGAAGATAACCGGCGGGCTCGAAATGCTGGCGGAAGAAGGTGGTTTTCCCGAGGCAAGGATATCCAACGAAAAGTACAAGTTCTTGCACAGGCGGGCTGAGTAGCAACGGCGAGGATGAGGGTGTATACAATGGCACTAATCTCTTTTCAATATACAAGATGAGGATATCATCGTCGCAACGCACATGAAGGAAGAGAGGAGACGTGGAAGCCCTTTAATGTAAAGTTAAGTTCTGGCGTCTTTCCGAGGAAGTATTCCTGGATGACAATGAGTGGTGGATCGGGCTAGACAAGCGGGGGAAGTACTTCTGGAGTGTAAAAAGGGATCTCCACATTGAGTGCAAATTTGCGGTCAGTGGAAGCAAAGTCTTTGGATGTCGTGCTGTTGGGATAATTTCGTCCCGCCGCGTCCCCAACGAAAAAGGAAGATGCTTTGTCTGCTGGAAGTGTAAGACGCTGTATAATGAATGTAATTTTACGCACCAATCTTTACGCCGTCCGCTGCGTACAATCTTTCCAACTCTTGCCACATGCCAATCATCGGTTTTCGGTAGCTATCCTTTGCCGTTGCCGCAAATATCATAAATGAAAGATCGGGAACCTGCAAGGTGTGGTTCAGCGACACTCCTGGTCGGGAAATCATGACTCACGGCGGCGGCAATGAGTGCTATCTTCTTCTTCCATTCCTTCACTTGCGGCGGTGTCTTCAGCCCGCCCTGGTTAGAGAACATAACAACGGCGTAGCTTTGGGAAGTGAGGAAAGTTCATTAGAGACTGACAATGGACGCACCCTTCGCTAGCAACTTTCCTCAACTTGGCCGGTACGCTGGCATTCCACCAATGCCACGGCGAAGATAGGGAGATAACGGTGCCATCTAAATCGAAGGCAGCGACCTTGACAGAGCTCGATGGAACGAGATGTTTGCCGTGCAAACAGGAGCCATTCGGGCCCGAAGGTTTCGACCAGCGGAAGGGACCAGATTCAGCCACGGGAGGCTTCTTTGGGCCGAATAGAGGGTGAACTAGAGGGCCTGGTGGTAAGGGCGTAGACGGCGTAGTGGACGTTATTTACTCTTCGCGACCTTATTTGAGGTCGAGCGGTCTACGGAATCCAGCTGAGACGATGTCCGTTTCTTGGACGCTTTCGTTGGTGTTAGGGCGAGCTAATCGGAGAGAAGGAAGCCTACCAGATACCGAGGCCATGCTGGAGAAGGCAAATGCGCATGCAGCCGGGTCCTAGAAGCGTCAAGGATAGGATGTGGTAGAGACTGCGCGCGTTAGTCCAGTTTGGTAGGGAACGTGACTCGTGGGAGTCCGCTCCCAATTTGGAACTTTATCACGAAGAAGTCAAATTGATAACTCGGTTCTCGGGTTGACTCTTGCCGGTTCATAGTCAAGGGTTCACCTCTGCTTTGTTCACACCAAGAGTTACAGCTGTTTTCAAAAAAGTAGACGGGTTTGATGAAGTGGAGCTGTTCGTTTCGTGCTTACCATTGTTGACTGATTGATGCACCAAAACGACGTCATCACGGTCCCTCTGCTCTCCTCAGCTCGTAAATCCCCTGTGGTTTGGATACAATGCTGAGTGGACCAAGGGTATGTATTCCCCATCTCATCCCCGTCCAAAGGCATTATGGTTGAGATGAGTTGAGGCCGTTTCGGAAGATCGGACTCGACAACCGACGATCAATGAGTCAACAAAGGTAAGCACGAAACGAACAGCCAAGGGGGAATCGGGATTCGAAAATCGGATGTAGGGTCGATAAATTTTTTTCAGCCTTGACTGGACTCCCCCCCGCCCCCCCCCCCCTCCTTCTATATAGGGAAGGTGTTTCCCGCCCCTAGCGCCGGGCCGTTCTCCCCGGTCTTCCCGCCGCCTATCAAACCCGCCTCGGCCGACTGCTAACCACTCGATTTAAATGTCTGAGGTACATATTACCACCCACAACACTATATAAAGTGCTAGAAAGGCTTCGAGTAGACCTGCAGATTTTTTTGAGTGTATGCCGGGACCGCCCACGGAGCACCTTTGGTTGAACTTGGCTAGAATGATTACTTCAACAGCTCTGGAGGTAAATAGGAAGTAGATTTATGTGTTTTTCACTCACTAGTGGCTTTCCCATGCCTCTCCCAGCCTTTTCCTCCCTCCCATAACTTATAGGGAGAAGTTTTTTTCGGCCCTCGGCCAGACCCCCCCCCTCCCTCCCCACGTCCGAAATTTTAATCCCGATTCCCCCTTGCGAACAGCTCCACTTCATCAAACCCGTCTACTTTTTTGAAAACAGCTGTAGTTCGCTCACCCGACTGAGCCGATCCAAGATTTTATTTCAGTGGAGTCCTCCTCCAATTCAATTTCCTTAAGTAATCTGCTTATAAAATGTTCAACTATTATGGCCTCGGACCAGTATAGCGAACCTCATGGCACTAGTACTGCGAAGGATGGTCATGTTACGACTCGGCCAAAATTCCCAGGAGCGTCCCGACTGTTCCCCCAATACTCTCGCCAATTACTGCCCCAGGTCCTTTTATACCAAAAATATCACCAACGCCCTCCCCAATCCCTGAGCCCACGTCCATTCCTACCGTCCGACCCTCGTCCACCTCCGTCCCCGGATACGCAAGGTTGACATTTGGTTTCTCAGTTGGCGATAGGGCGCCTTCAACCCCGGTGAGGACGCTGAGCAACGTGGTTCCCACGGCCTTGCCTACGGTGTCGCCGAGCTGCGGGCCCAGGAATGCGCCAAGTACTTTCGTCCCAATCTCACCGCCGAGCCGGTCACCCGCGTGTAGACCTTCGGCTGTAAGGGGCGCGTCCACAGGTATCAGGTTAGTGCGGTCAATGCCGCGGCGCTGAGAACCCGTTGTTACTCCGCCACAATGTCTGTTATAACGCCGAAACTGACCTTGAACTCGGGTACGCACGGGCGGGCCCCGACGATGCGGATGTCCGCTGCGAAAACAAGTGGCAAGACGAGCGAAGCTAGGTGCATTGTGTCAAAAAATATGTGGGGGGAGTGGCATGCGGACCTTTATACTGCGAGTTTGCTTCATAAACAGCTACCAAGATACAGAGCCCTAGACAGCTTGGACGCTAATTTAGCCAATCCTAAGAAGGATTCGTACCCGAGATATCCGACTTTAGTCTTTAACGTCACGGTTGAACCGTGGGAAACAACCTCATCGGCTGGCTCGGCATTAAGGCACAACGACTAAACCAGACACATGAGCAGAGCGTTCAATCACCTTCGTCCAAGGCGACGCAGCTCTGCAAGACATACAACACGACAGTGCTCTCGCCCTGATCCAACTCCACGACTTCTCCGCTCAATATTCACTGTATTCCAGCGTCGGGCCTCCACCACCGTCTCTAGGTGGGCGTATGTCCCACACTGAGCTAGACAGCACTATCTTGAACTAGAAAGAGCAACTGTCATGCCATCACCCAGACTACGCGAGTCTACGGGCTTCTCGGTGATCTGGGACTGACTGAAGTGGACAAGCCGGTGGTTGAACTTCCGGAGCGAACAGTGAACTCAAACTAGAGCATTCTTCGCAGCAGCAGGAATATACAAAACCGTAGTTGATTACCGCGTAAATAACTTGAGCTAAACGGAATTCTCAAGTTGAATACACAATCGGGAGTCGAATTTCCGAAACGAACAGGCTTCTTCGTGTCGACCAGCGGGGATACTACTTCTTGAGGCGCGCGACGCCTCTATGATCGTTTATTTCGCGCCACAGGCCTGCGCTAACGTGGTGCTAGTGTGGCACTCAGTTTAAGTACGTCCTTTTTGGCGTCAGTCACGGGTGCCAGCGTTTTTTCTTTGGATGTTGAAAGTACAGATTGTTCGTTTGACGGACATGGAAAGGGACGATACATGAAGTCAATATAACCACAGTGTGAATCCAACCGCGAAACGCGCAACGGCGTTAAAGCTTTCAAGCCGATTTTAGCGTGCAACCGACTCTGCATCGGGAGATCGCGCCAGCAGGACGGCGGCGTAGAAGGACCTGACGGGCCGGGGATGAAGGCGGATTGCTTTCCGTGCGCAACTGGGCTTCCTTCAATATCTGTAAATGGACCTCAAGTTGAGGCACGAAGAGTATTTGAGCCAGAAAACACTTACCTCGATGTGGGTCTCAAACGCACGCACCTCACGGATGCACCGCAACAAAGCGAGCGTGCGACCTTGAACTAATCCGCATAGAACCGTGACCCAGGAGATGGAGTCTCGCAACGTCGCCTCCCGCAGGGTGGAGACCTTGAACTGAAGGCTGAGATGAAGCTCAAAAATAACCACAAGGTGAAGGCTGTCGACCAACATACGCGGATAATATTTCAGTTTCAGTGATCGAGAGAAGGCCGGTCTCGAATGCATCGAGATATATTTGCTCTGCGTGAGCGATTTCGGAGACGAGGACACCTGCGAGGCGCATCGGCGACGCATAGTTGACTAGGGCAAGCCCGAGCGCGACCGCAAACACAACCGCAAACTCCGCAGCCAAGTTTGACGAAAGTGGCGCGGTGAAGATAGGCAGGGTGGAGTCAAGGATGACGGACATTTGACAGTGTTGAGACGGAAACGGACTCCAGGGGATGTCGCCTTTTAACAAGGAACGGGCCCATGCCAGCATCGACGGGGGCTGCGCACACTCCACGGCTATCCGCTGAGTGTGCCCGATTTAAGAGTCCAGCGCTTCTCCCTCGCGGGTTGAATTCACGGGATTCTCCGTGAACTTCTGTCAACCGCCCACGAATAAAGACCACTAGAATGGCATATATGCTGTTGGATTGACACTTTGTGGGAAGGTTTGGCGGCATCGTCCCTGCTCGATTCCAACGGCTTGTCGATGCCGGGTTGGCGTCTATCAGAGTCTACCAGAAATAAACATCAACTTCTCGGAAGATGCCGCAGGTGTGAAGGTGGTTTTGCATTTGCGGATTTAAGAGCTCTGTCGGAATGTCCACCGGCACCCCGGAAATCTAGAAATGGCCACGCAATTTAATGCAAAGGTGATCTCCGCTCCTGGCTGTCGAAGAAAATATTGTTATCATCGAACGAGGGGACATAAGGTTCTGCGACCAGCGTCGGATCTCATCGAAGCCAAGATATTATTACATGTCGTTCTCGAACCACAGGTATCTTCAGGTTGGCACCCAGTGATGTAGTATTCTTAGTCATAGAAAGATCGACCAAAGAACACTGGAACTATTTAGGTTGAGATGTAGGAGAAGGAAAGAAGAAAAAGGAGGCGTACTGTTTTCGAGCGATGACGGGTTCATTCTTTTGCTGCATAGAGGTTGAATCAATTTGCCACAGTATTTACACATCCCAGTCCGACGATTCGGTTTGAAACTCCCAGGGAACCACATCATTCAAGAGAGAGCCGAGCGAAGGAGACATCACGAATTCCATGCCCTGAGCGCGGAGAAGCTGGATCCGGTCTCGGAGGCTTGGAGGAAACTCTAGCCGGTTTTCCATATAGACCTTGGCGGATTTCAACCTCCCACCTGCCCACCACCCCTCGATCGCCTGTATGAAGATATCGTCGTCCACCCCGGTTCCACCGAAGGTAAAGATGCGTTCAAGGACCGGGGCGATGTCGGGATTGATGCCCAAATTACGGACGAACGCGATGGGGAGGGGGATGAGGAGGCCGAGCTCTGTAAGGGTTAGAACTGCGTCGATTATGGGAGGTAATTCTGACGCATTGGCCATACGGCACCACTCCCACACGACCAGTTTCCGCAGTTTACAAGACTGCCTGCGGAGGAAGCGGTGGAGGGAGGAGGCGAAAGGAGAATATAGCTCGAGGAGGGCAGGAGTTTCGAGGCCTTTCAAGAAGTCGGGTCGTGAGAGGGAGAGACGACGTAGGTTGGGCAAGTGGATGGGAATGATTGGTGGCACACCGCTCGTCGGTATCTCCAAAATGCAATCGACGAGATTGCTGGCGTTACCGAGTACATTGAGGTGGCCGCTCCACGTACTGCTCCCTCCGTAATACACCAATTGCGACGAAGGTAGCGTCATCGTCAGAGGATGACGCCACGCCGGGCATAATTTATTGGCGACCACCTTCTGCAGCAGCGGGGCGTCGTGAAAGATATCCAACGATCCATCTTCGGCTTCCTCGTACGTCATCGTCACTTCTACCTCCCGTGAAGGCGCGAGGGGATGTCGCACGAGATCGTTGAGCTCGAGGTACAGCTGCCGTGGGCCTGAGAGCGACATCGTTTCCCAGCGCCCAGAGTGCTCGCATAACATCTGTAACAGCTCGATGTCGATGGAATTGAGTTTATTTTCTACTGGCGAGAACTGGACGTCCAAAGGCAGGTCCCCGGATCTGTGAAGCTGAATTTTCAACCTGTGGACATGTAAAGATGTTCGACAAGGGGACCGGAGATCGATGAAGGTCCAGAAAAGGGGGTGGGAGATTACTATTGCACGCCAGCGCGCACAGACTGCGCTCACGGTCCATGGCGCTGGTTGCGTAGTTGGTCCTCGGGGTAAGGATGTGAAGATGAAGATGAGTGTTAAAATCTCCGTTGGCATACGATGGAGGAGGAGGCAGCTTTTATGGTGCTGAATCGCCGCATACTATAGCGCATCCCTAAGCTTGGTTTGTGCTAACACCAGTGCCATTTTTGACCGTTCAGGACGCTGCTGCAGGTTCAAGTTGAAACTTGAGATGAAGATCCACGGGGAATACAAAAGGGGATCACGGGTCAGTAGGCAGGGCGTAAAATCAGCAAATTGGCTGACGGAGCACCAAATTCAACTCGCAAACGAGGAGGTCTTGAGGAGGTCAGTGGTGAAAGTTGAAAGGAAGGCCCCCGGGCCGTTCAACCACCGGCCCGGCCCGGGTCACGCATTGTCACCCTTACTACCTCCTGCGACGATGGGCAAGAAAAATAACTCTGGACCGGGACTACCGGGCACGTCGAACACTAGGGCGAAACGCGGACGAGGTGGAGGTGGACGCGGAGGTTCATCGCGAGGGACAAGCCATAAAGGCCGGGAACGGAATTTGTCGGGAGATACGAGGCCCGAGAGTGCTGTCGATGAGGTCGACGAGGAGGAAGAGCGAGGCGAGGAAAGTGGCTCGGAGGATGGTTGGTTTACCTTTGACGAACATGTTACTTGCTTTCTTTAACGCGCGCTGTAGACGGCGAGGAACAGATAAAAATTGAAGTCCCTGTCGCGATGTGGGTGAGTCGGCCTCCATCCATATATCTTCTGTGTTATTTAACGGACGGTGCAGGACTTTGATCACTGCGACCCGCGCCGATGTTCAGGGAAGAAGCTCGCAAGGCTTGGTTTAATTAAAGAGCTCAAGGTCGGCTCGCGCTTTAGAGGCATCGTCGTCTCGTGAGCGTTCTTGTCCGTATCCTTTTCCCTTCCTTGCTGCACATCCCCTCTCATCCACACACCACACTCACCCTCGTTATCTAGACCAAAAGGCACCCAACCCATCTCCCCCTCCGACCGGGACATCATCCTCAAAGGCGGACTCGCCGTCGTGGAATGCTCCTGGGCGCGGTTAGACGACGTCCCTTTCGGCAAGATCGCGAGCCCGCATGAGCGATTGCGTGCGTCTTTCCCTCCGTTCTCCCTACTTGTATTTACGATAGCCAGTCCCCTACCTACTCGCCACAAACCCCACCAACTACGGCAAGCCTTGGCGCCTCAACTGCGTCGAGGCCCTCGCTGCCGCCTTCTACATCACCGGTTTCGACGCCTACGCAGACCGGTTGCTGAGTGGATTCGGGTGGGGAGGGGCATTTTGGAAGGTTAATCGGTGAGTTATACTGGCGTTCCTTCACCGTGTTTCGATCCACCAAGCGTTTTACTAAGATATGCACAGAACCTTCCTCCAACGCTACAAAACGTGCACCACCGCGGCGGAGGTGAGCGCTATGCAGGAGAAGATCATGGACGATCTGGAGAAGAGCTGGGAGGAGTCGCGGAGGGAGAAAGGTGTGTGCCCTTCCCGTTTTCCCTCCTCGTCATTTACTCTGGTTTAGAACGCGCCCCAGACGAGGACGGAGGCGAGGATTTGCTGTTTGTGAATCCGAATCATCAACGTGACTCCGACTCTGAGGGGGACTCGGATGAGGACGAGGACGAGGATGAAGGCGAGGATATTGTGCCGCGGGAACGAGTTTCGCAAGGGGACGACGTAGAGGCACTGTCGCGTAACGTCGACGCGCTAACGGTAGTCCCGGACTAGTTCTGCCCCCAATGCGTGCTGCGTGAATATATTCTTTGATCTTCTGAATGGATAATAATAGCACAGCCGTGTCTTGCTGCCGCGGTCTCGGCAATTCCTGCCATCTTGAAAGCCTTCCTGCCTTCGCCGACCTGTACACAAGTCGTGCTCTACTCGTCTCGTCGGTCCCGAGCCGCGGCCTTCACGGCTACTAGGAACGTCATCAAGGTCGCTTCTAAGGTGGCCCCATGGGCTATTGAACACACGTCTAGGACGCACACGACCGGACATCTTCGCCGAGCTCAGCTTAGTCCTTGACTCTCTCACTCTCACAAGGATAATCTCAACTTGAAGCCGCTGTTACAAGGGCAAACTACTCATGGCCTCAGCACCACGGACCCCACGCATCTCGACGCCCATTACGACCCTCTTCGGTATCAGACACCCTGTCTTCCTCGCGGGGATGGACAGCGCGGCGGGACCCGAGCTGGCCGCAGCGGTGTGTAATGCTGGTGCGTCTGTGTCCACTCATACTCCGTCCATGCTGAGGCGTATCCGCAGGCGGGATGGGTGTAATAGGTGGTTACGGGTTTACACCGGCGGCGTTGAGAGGGCAGGCGCGCACTTCCATTTCCTTTACTTGTTATAATCTTACTCGAGCGGAACGGAATGTAGATCCGCGAAATCAAAGCGGGTCTGATCGACAAGAACGCGCCGTTTGGGGTGGACCTGCTCATCCCGCAGGTGGGTGGAAGCGCGCGGAAGACGAACGTGAGTCGCTTCGCCTTCAAGCTCACGCTATTCACGTATCTGACTGACCCGAATTGCCCGCTAGTCCGACTACACAAAGGGCCAACTTCCCGAGCTCATTGACGTTATCATCGAGGAGAAGGCGGCGCTCTTTGTCTGTGCAGTTGGCGTCCCGCCGCGGGACGTCGTGGAGCGACTGCATAAAGCGGGGATTCCTGTGCGTACACTTTCCTTTCTATTAACGGGCCTAACGAGCCATCCATGCGGGCAGGTTATGAACATGGTCGGGCATCCGAAGCACGTCCCCAAGGCGCTCGCGGCCGGTGTGGACCTCATCTGCGCTCAGGCGGGCGAAGGGGGTGGCCATACCGGATCTGTCGCAGCCTCTATCCTCATCCCCGCCTGCGTGGACGCCGTCAAGGGACGCAAGTCCCCTCTTACCGGCAAACCCGTGTACGTCGTTGGGGCGGGCGCCGTGTATGATGGGCGAGGGCTGGCGGCGAACCTCATGTGGGGGGCGGGGGCGGTTTGTGCGTCGCTTCTTGAAAGTTGAAGAGGAATGCTGAATGGGGCTCTTAGGGGTGGGCACCAGATTCTTGGCGTCGGAGGAGGCGAGCGCGCCGAAGGCGCATAAGGAGCACGTACTCAGTGCGGGAATCGACGACGCGGTGACGACGCTGATATACAGTGGGCGACCGATGCGCGTGAAGCGGACGCCGTATGTCGATGATTGGTGTGCACCTTTCCTCGAGGTAATTATTTAATGCTAAATCCATACACGACAGGAACACGAACCGCGAAGCCGAAATCAGGGAGCTCACGGCGAAGGGGATCCTCCCGCACCAGCATGAGCTGGAGAAATACCCTGAGAAGACGGTGGAGGGGGCAAGGTGGCCCATTGGGAGCGTCGCTGCTGTGCGTCTCAATTTCTCTCGACGTATGTCAAGTGTAAATACTGATTGCATGCACCCACATAGCTCATCCACGAAGTGTTACCTGCTAAGGTACGCTCCTCCCAATTCACATGAACTGCTACTCACTTTCCACCAATAGGTAATCGTGGAGAACATGGTCACCGAAGCAGCCGCGCTGCTCATTCAGGGCGGCGCCCTCGTCACCCAAGCGAAGCTTTGAGCCATACCTCTTTCTCTCTTCCTCCCTCAAGTCTCCTTAGCAGCCTCGGAATTGGATTGTCGCACATGTAATGTTCTAAGTCATTTATCTGGATATTCTACCCATCTCCTGTAACACTTATTTCTTCCCGTCAAAAGTGGGGGCTTCTTAGCGGAATATATACCACTGAATTATTGCGTCCTACGGCCGAAGGGGTTAGATTCGACAGCTAGGCCCGGTAGTGTCGGGCCGGCAAAAGCGGCGAATACGATCAGTGGCGATGCTGCATCAAATCAAATGTACTCAACACCAGCGTCCAAAATAGGAAGTTGAGCTTGGATTCGCCCACTACGCAGCGCGTAGGAGTATAGTTCTCGCTGCATTGATTTTTTGGTTAGGCCCTCGGAGCTTTGCATCAGCTGAATCGACGGTTTTATGCAGATTTCGTAATCGCCAATCGGATAATGGATGATGAACAATCCCCTTCGCTCGATCCACGAGGCTAAGCAGCAATGAGTCCGGACGGGTTTTGATAGATTCCCTGTCCCTGCAGACTTGAAGAGGGAGGGGGAGGGGAAATTGTTCAGCCCAACTAGTAGGACTTTCACTCCCCCGACCCGGATTATCGTCAATTGGGCAGCCAGCCGCAAAGACGTCGTGGCCGAGTGGTTAAGGCGACAGATTAGAACCACTGATAATCTGTTCCACTATGTGGGCGTAGGTTCAAGTCCTACCGACGTCGTCCCGGGTCTTTTTCATCGGTTTTTGCCCATTCTGCGCGCCCCGGCTGCACCAGGACTAGCTTCAGACCCGCATATGGATGCGGGGTGGCGTCCAGACCCACCTCCATCTACATAGGTTCCGCTCGGTCTTGTGGCTGCTTGTTTTTGAGGCAAATGGCGAACGAGAACCTTCTCAACCTCTTCAACACTTGGATTTAGTTCACACATTGTCCATTTTGGCCCCCGCTCCTGAGGTCGCATCTTACGCCTGTCCTTCAACCCTTTGTTCCGGACAAAATAAAATTGAGGCCCACTAAATGTAAGCGTAGGTAGAGAATTACAACAATGACGAACCCTAGTATACGTATACAAACAACAAAAGAGCAGGCACGTATTTTTGCTGCTAGCTGTATCTAGAGAGCGCGGTTGTAAGTGGGCGCACCCATCTTGTCCCGGATTGTCTTTCCGTGGAACATAAAGTAGATGACTGGCGTAAACGTTACGAGACTGACGAGGCCCATGGTGACGGCCATCCATTGGTAACCGATCTTGTCGCCGAGGGGACTATGCAGAGATTAATTGAGGGAGTAAAGAAATGGAAATTGAACTTGCATTGTCCAGAAACCAGCTGCGGAGTTGATTAAGCGACAAGGGACGTAAGTTTGAACGAGACGTACCAGTCATTCCGACAGTTTGACGACCAAAATTCAGGACTTGAGCAACCTCGGGGGTTTGAGGCTTGTAGCAGTCGGTGTTGTACGAGTAAATGACGGTTGAGATGATTCTGTGGTCGAGCTCGATACAAAGTCATCAAGAGGATTCAAGGGACTCACTGGATGGCGAAGCACATTATTCCAAAGCCCATCGTAGGTCCAATGACCCCCGCTGCAAAATATAAGACAACGGAACAATATAGGCGCGAAAACTCACTCTTGTACTGGATGGTGAAGCCCCAAATGAGTAATCCAATCTAAAGTAAATTAGTTTCTGCCGAGAAGGGATATCCGGCGTGTCGCTTACGGGTTGGAGGATGGCCCCGACCCAGATACCCTGCAACCTGGATTCAGCAACGACCTCGCCGGCCTTCCTCTTACGGCTGAGATACATAGTGCGGTCGACGACGATTCCGCCCAGCAGCTCGCCGAGTGTCGACCCAATAAGTGTACCCAGACCGAGAGCAAGACCCGTTTGGGAGGGAGTGAAAAGGTAGAGCCGGCGGAAAAGAGTGGCCGAGGTGACGGCAGGCAGAATGGAGCTCAACGTGAAGGTAACTGGTTCAAAGAATTAGTTGGTGAGTGCTTGACGGGGATTAGGGCGTACCGGAATAGTAAAAGGCCGTGAGCACGACAGTAGGGTACTTGAACCTTCGAGACAATTTAGATGGATCACGGTGATATTTAATGGACCGACGAACATGCTGAATTGCCGTAAAAAGTCGGAGGCCTTGAGGTATTTGCCTTGGGGACGAAGACCCCAAACCTTCATCTTGCGAAGGATCGGCCTGTCCGTAACAACCGGAGCGGATCCACGAATGTATATGGTCTCCGGGAGACAGAAGAGCATGACGATAAACATCGTCAAGTCAAGGATGGCGGGCAGATAATAACACCACCTATGCAAGTCAGGACATATGCAGAAGAGACCATGGAGGAACCTGATCACCGGTAGCTGACGTATTGGGCTAAGAAACCTCCTGCGAAGACCGTTGGGGACATGTTGGACGATATCGGAGAAAGACTCCTACCTGGGATGGGTGCAATGTGGGCCGAATTCGTAAGGAATACGGTGAAGATACCCATGGCACGACCTCTGCAGACGATTCGTGAGATATTCTTTGCGAAACTGGGAGAAGATTACCTCTCATGCAGGAAGAAGCAGTCAGAAACCACTCCGGCGCCAATGGTGAAAAAAGACGAAGTAAAAAGCCCGTTGAGAACCTGAAATAAATCTCAGTGGGGCATCCCAGATCTTGACGAAGGGGCTTACCCGGGTGGCAATTAACTGGCCCCACGTCTGTGCTTTACCCGCAGTAATCGATGTAGCAGCCGAAACGATCGTAGTCAAGAGAAGGACCGGACGACGACCGTAGGTATTCGCAATTGGTACCCAGATGAAGGAACCAATCCCAGCGAAAGCTGGGCCGGGTTGAGTTACACACCATTGGAGGTTTTTCTGAAAGTGACTCTACCTATCGCAATTGTGGTTTGATAACTGGGCGAGGATCAACATCCTGAGATCACTGGCCAAAGGTGCAAACTAACCTCGCCACCACGGTAGTTACATGGAAGTGAGCCGCGAGGGGAACGAAAGCTGTCGACCAAATAAGCAAAAGGTGCCGATCCGTGAAGGAGTCTTACCGGGATTGACTGTAGCTTGGTTCAACGGCCCGAGAAGGGCAAGAAAACTGACTTGAAGCAACACCGCAATCTTGTTCGCGGCGTAAGAACGATGCATAGGAAAGGGGAGAACAGCGAACCAACCTTGAGCCATTGGGGGAAGTTTAAAGGATCAGACGCATCGTCTGAAGGCTGAGGAACGAGGGGAAGGCCCGTCTTGTCCAGCTTCAAGCCGTGCTCGGACTTGCCGAGGCTGACATGGACGCCTTCTACAACCGTTGATTAGCGCAAAGCCCACTAGAACTGAGGAAGACATACGCGACTCGAGATCACTAACAGAGGCGGTGACTTTGTCGAGGGCAACCTGTCCAGAGGATTTATCGTCGAGAACGTCAAGCTTTTCAGACGACATGGCTGGTAAAGGGGGAGGGAGGGGAATATATGCCAACCCAAAGAGGACATGGCTGGGCTTCTTCAGGGTTGGAAAGGGCGACAACCGTTGCCAAGATGGTTCGTTGCTGTGGGCAAGAAATGCACCGAAAAACAAATCGTAATTTATTAATTACCAAACAACTCGATCAGGTCCCTTTTTGAGGGTGGAGAAAGTTCCGTCAACTTGAGTTACAAGGCTTTGCGGGTCACTTTGCGATTCAAGCCGACACCGACCGGCGTACTGAAAGTGCGGCGAAGAACGCGTTGCGGCACGTAGAAAGAAAGGGGAACGTGAAGAGGAAAACGTGAAGCGATGTCGCGCTGCTATACAGTTGATATGTTGAGAAGAAGCAATGCAATTCGACCCTCGATCGCGTCTGATCGCGGATCGGCAACTGACTGGTACCGGTACCGGGCCGTCACATTGCCGCGGATTCCTTTGTCTTCGACTCTCATGGCGCCTCTACACCTCTCACTGGCGTGTTGGGATTACGATCGTGTCAAGGCCCTGGAAGATGGAAGAGTCAGACCGGAGGGAATAGAGTTGAATTTCTTAAACTTACGGTAACTCTAATTCAGACCTTTCCCATCCGTTGGTCACTCAAGGAATGGCCCGAATAGAGTTGAAGAAACGTGAGCTTGCCTTGAAAAACTGCTTCGAGGCTTGTGTGATTCGATGTGTTTCAGCTTCTTCCGACAACTCCGTTACCAGGAGTTCGACATTAGCGAACTCTCCCTTTCTTCCTATGTTGTACGTCGTATATCGAGGTTCAATGCGGTTTGCTCGCTCAAGTTTTCTCCAATACAGCTTACCCTTAACAACGAGGACCCGCCGTTCCTGGCTCTTCCCGTTTTTCCGTCGCGTTTTTTCCGTCACCAGAGTATCTATCTAAACACTAAGGCTGGGATTACCCACCCTTCTCAACTGGCCGGACGTCGAGTAGGCACTCCAGAGTTCCAAATGACGGCACCCGTGTGGGAACGCGGAATCCTCGAGGAAGAGTTTGGACTCAAGTACGACGCACCGCACTATTTCACGGGAAACGTCGAACCTAGCGATGTTGAACGCAAGGAGAAAGTTCCCTTGAACTTGGCGGAAAGTGTGAGAATTCAGGCGATACCGAAGGGTAAATGCTTAGCGCAAATGCTCGCGGACGGGGAAATAGACGCGTTGCAAAGCGCGTCAGTGCCTTTCCATTCTTTGCAACTCCACCGACTTACCATACGAACTAGAACGGCGCCATCAACCTTCGGAAAGCACCCAGATGTTGGTCGCCTTTTCCCCAACGCAATGGAAGTCGAGCAAGGTGGGTCCAGGCCTTTAGGTTCAACTACTTCATTGATCTCGCAACAGAATATTTCAAGCGTACCGGAATATTCCCCATTATGGTGGGTCCTATCCGATCGTGTCCCCAGTACCGAAATTGATACATTCGGAAGCATGTTATCGTGGTGAAACGATCCGTCCTGAAGGAGAATCCGTGGGTCGCTCGGTCGCTGACGAAGGCGTTCGCCGCGTCTCTCGAGTACGCGTACTCGGCGATACATGAACGTGGCGCGTTGAGGTGGGTTCTCGGCGCTCACTGATCGTGTGGATGATTGACTCCTCTAGATATATTCTCCCATTCCTCCAGTACCACGTTGAGGAGACCCAGGCGGTAATGTGTGGCGGCGGCGAAGATAAGTGGTGGCAAGACGGTGTCACCCCACAGAACCGCCGGACGCTCGATAAATTCCTTGAGTATTCGTTCAACCAGGTCTATGTGCTGTTTTCTGTCTTCATTTTCCCGCTCATCGTCCATTCAAGGGTCTCGCCAAGAAGAAATGGCAAGTTGAAGAACTGTTTGCCCCAGGCACGCTCGAAGGATTTGTTGTTTGAGCACCCGTCTAATCTAGTGTGTCCGCCTCAGTACAAACAACGTCATCGTTTTTTTTCTTTCTTCCACCGTTAGAGCTCCCAGCTACGCCGAACTCTCCCCTCGCAACAATACTTGATCAAACGATTCTATAGGAAGAGAACAAACAAAGTCAGGACGTGTATCCGCGCTGTATCGATGTGGAATATTTCCCCGCAATAGGTTCTTTTTTTCACCGAGCTTATCTCCCTTGGTCTTGCTCGGTCTGGGCAGGCCCGGGGAGACATTTGTGCCTAGGCCACCGTCCCTGGCGAGCAAAGGCACTTTTGCTGGGCGCGGGAACGGCTGCAACAACGTGAGCAAATTCAGGGGGATTCGGCAAGTTGCGAAGTTGAGGGCTTCGAAACCTCGTTCTTATTCCCAGGTGAGCAAAGGCGTATCGTGATCTCCCAAAAAGGTTCCGAACTCCAAGTTCGATCGGTCGCAAACCGAGTCGCGTGCGCATTACTGTCACCCCAATTATTTGTCGGTTACCGCCAATTTTACTACCCCTGCCACCTGTTGGCATGGGCTACGCTCACGGACAACCCGATCACTGAAAAATCGAACTCACAAGCTTGTCGTAACGTTCGCACGATCATCGTGCGACGTCTGTTTCGCCGGTTCTTGACCGGATGGTATTAATACGCACAGTTTGGATGGACAGGCCGTTTTCGACGCCCACATACTCAATGGCCACCACAAGTTCGGTCATTGACCTTAGTCCTGCCTCCAAGGCGTTCGTCGCGAACCGTGCTAATTCACTGGGAGCATGGGTTCGTGTTGTCGATACTCTTCACAACAAGGGACTAATTATGAACCAGGTGATTGCGGGCTTCCTTGACGCTATACTCATGGGTAAATCCTGCCCTCTCGAGGTCAAGGGTCGGCTCTTTCATCTACCGCTTTCTTTTCAGGCATTGTGATGTGCCAGGTTGGGGCATTTTTCCAACTTTCTCGAAGGTCTCAGGAAGGCTTTGGGAGGTTCGTTCAATTTTTCGATGTGTGAACTTGTGCCCATAATTCATTCTTGGGCCTTAGACATTACCATTGGCTAGTGGCACTCGTCACTTTCCTTTCACTTGTGAAGGTGCGGAATATTGCCGTGTGATTTGTGGCAGATATTCATTCAGATGGTAGACTGGACAATCCATCGCTATCGTTTGGGTTCAGAATGTCTCAGGTTTGGTTGATTTTTCTTTCGCCCTTTATCCTGGCTCATGTGCGAAAGACTTTATGAATCCTGACGTTGCCCGTACCCTTGTGGCCACGGCGTGGTGGCAAGTTACTGCTCCTCTTCTGGTACGTCTTCAAGATTCTGGTTGCACCGACATTTACCTTCACCAGACCGCAATAATCGGATTCGTCGTCCAGTCGTTCTTTGCTTTGAGATTCTACATGCTCGCTCGCAACATTTTCATGATTCTCCCCATTGCTTGCTCGATGCTCCTTGGGTTCGGCGGCGCGTGCTTGCAGTTGAATAGTATAATCGTCGGAAACGCCAAAGCGAAGGTTATGTGGCTCCTGGTTTGTCTAAACACTCTGTGTGATATATTTTCAGTCTAATATCGTAATAGGTGCACCTCATATGCAGCTTCATGACGGATTTCATGATCACCGGTTCGTTTTATCCGTTTATTTCTTTCCCTACTCGACGAATGTACTCAATCCACGTCAGTCGGAACGATATATGCTCTGCGAACTCGCACCTCCAGTGGTCTTGCATCGTAAGGCGCCATATATTCTCAAGACCCGCTTGCTGAACTGCGTTGTTGGCAGAACGATTTCCCTCATTTCCCGTTTAATGCGCCTCGTATTCGAGAGCGCAATCCCCCCGACGGTATGAAATTCATCGTATCTCTCACCTCTTTGTCTCATTTCTCGCCCAGTTAGTCGCAGCGGTCGACTTGATCATGTCGCAAACCCTGGACGCCAACCACTTGTTATGTACGTCACTGGCGTTCTATGCGGGAAACCTAGCTCATTCTTTCATCTCCAGGGCATCTGCTCCTCAATTATGCGTACGCGAGCATCCTGGCAGTAAAATTACCAGCACTAAACGAAACCCATAGATTGGCCAAGCTCTACGCCATATCGCTTCTTTATGTTGGTTTTGTTTCCGTTTTTGCTTCAAATTAACTGAGGGCCGCGAACAGACACTGAACTGTGTCAAAGAGTACCGTTATAGCCGGAGCCTTAGCTGTGGCCACGCCCAAAGTCTCAGCGGTGGCCGTGTTCCTTCCTCTGGAACGCCTGGAACCGACAGGAAGGTTCGTTCTTGCATTCAATATTCCTTTGATCTCTTTTCTGAAGCAATCTAGCAGCGTGGCGACGTAGAGCTCGGCGACCGCTCAAATTCAAACCATGTGTATATTCAAACCCAGGTAGTGACTCATGTGTCTCCCTCGCAAGGATCCGTTGAGGTATATTTTCCAATCATGACACTGCTCGTTCCTTTATCGACACACGGAGTTTTAGGCTGAGGACCTCAAGCACTCGGGCTGGCAGCCTGACACGTGGACAAAGCAACTGTCCGACGGCGTGAGGAGGGCAGTTGTTGAGTGAGGTGGAGTAATGGGTTCCAACATTCTGTATCAATACTTCCTGCTGTACTTACTCTATCGAATTACCGTTCAGAAAAACAGCGGTAACATTGCAATTGAAATTAGTCTCGAAATTTGCAAAGGCGAACAGTAGCCGCCGTTTAGCCTCATTGAAGCTGATAGGGGCTCTTCTGATAGGGGCGCGATCAAAGATGTGTACTCACATGGTGTGACCAGACGCGTTGACTTCAACCGCCGAAGCGGCGCAACAAGTAGAAGGCGGTGGGGCTCATCCTCATACACACCAAATCCTCACGATTTTCGACTGCCAATATGAATGACGACGCCCAGATGCCACTGCGATATTTGCCTCTCCGAACTCCCCATCAAATCGTTCCGGCGGTTCAAATGCGGTGCGTTTTCGCTTTGTAGATAACACTAAACTTATTTCTTCCGGTCACTGTTTATGTGCCACATGCATCACCTGTGTGCCCCCAATGCCGCGCCCCAGTACGGGAGAAGAACCCGCAGTCCATCTACCTAACGATCGTCGGGACGAAACCAATTGCGCTCGTCGTGGCGGAGGGTATCGATTAAATGGACGCGGAGGCCAAGTTACGCATACTCAGTATGCGCACCGCCGAGCGTAAGCTGCGGTAGGTCGCGGACGACAAATGCATGACCTCAGCGTGCTGACTCTGAATGTCCGTGCGGGCCTTTCGGAGTCTTTCCGCCTCGGTAAGGATTACCGAACACTGACCACCAGCGCTCGACTAAGCGATACATATACCTGACCTGCCATGAAACCTGTCCAGACCCCTTCGGAATCTGCAGCGGCGCAGCCCTTTCGAAACCCTACCCTTTCCGACGCACCTCGATCATTTAATGCCCAGCGCATATCCCCGGACATTCATCTCCCTCTAATCCAACTTCCAAATGGTCTGCAGTATCTGCTACGAGCGGTTCACAACGCCGGTTGCTTTACCCTGCGGTCAGTAACGCTTCTGACCTCCTTCCGCATCAAGATTCAAAGAGGACCAGGTCACATCTTCTGCCGCGATTGCATACGGCGTAGCATCGACGCCATTCAGGTCTGTGTCGTGCAGCATCCTTGCCCAACTTGTCGCGCAGCATTTAATATCGGTGAGGAGGTTTACCTCTTACTCCAATGCATCACCCCCACTTACACCAACTTATGTTTATAGTGACTGTCGACCTTGCGCTTGTGCCCGCATATCTACGCCCACACATCTTACCCACGCTGCGCCCCGTTTTCTTCGACGACTCGAAGCCCTCTATACCTTCTGCTTCCCGTCCCTCCACCTACGCATCCACATCTGCATCTGCCGCAAAGCCAAATGAAGACGGCGAGGACATGGACCAGCTTCGCTACCATTGCCGGACATGGCACCGACGCGCGGAGGTGCATGCTGCTGCAAACGCGGGCCTTCTCGGTTTTGCGCGCGCCACGAAGGAGTATGCGTTATGCATGCGCGCAGAACGGGACGAGGCCCTGGAGCGCTGCGCGGCACTCGAGCAGAGGATCGCTGCATTAATGTACGCAGTTACCAACTCTATTTCTTGGTTTGCTCGTTCTGATTTGTATGCTTAGGTCAAGCGTGAAACTCGAACCTGAGCCAGAACGACGTTCGGAGGCGGCACCTGCGGAGCCACCATCCCCTGTGGAACCACCAGTTCCACACTTACCTGATGCGGAAAGCTAAATCCGCTTACCCCAAACCGAGTCGACTTGGAGGAGGGTAGTATCTTTTTGTTACTAGTAGAGGGATCCTTTTGGGACCCTTGAATGTTTCTCGCTGTTCCGGCCCCTTCCGCGATTTATAGAGGATTCAAGTTTGGCCAGTTCAACTAAGTTTGGCTTCCCGTTTTATCGAGGATCTGAAGAAACTATCAATGTTCTTCTAATTCTTCCCCTCCCAATTTCTCCTGCACATCTCAACCAATTCCCAATTCACATCGTCTCCGCGTTTCCTCTTGCGAAATTAAGGAGTTGGCCCCGCATAGCGCCGTGTAGTAACTGTAGTTCCAATGTCCCAACGTCTCGGCAGGTCGGCATGACCTTGATGCACCATCACTTTGCCGCAATGTGCCGCCAACTCGTTTGACCAGAAGTACAAATATTGACCGGCTCCAGTGTGGTCTCGTAGGTGGGCAAAGCAAGGTTACTGAAGCTGCTGTGGGGTTGAGGCTCTGACCAACCAAAAGCTGAACTCAAACCCCTAACCCCACCCCCGCATAATGCCGACCGATGTGCTGCCGAGGTTGGCCGACGAGTAGTCCCCAATCCGGGAATTGTGATCGGCTCGCGTACCTGAAGATCACCTTGGGAACACTCTTCCGGTCCCGCGATCCACATTTTAACGGTGAGCTTGTAGCCAGTTCAACTGTGAGCAAGGTCAGCGCTGGACAGACTCCCAAATCCAAGAAGATCTTACGAAACTGTCAGTGTCAACTTCCCTCGTCAGCTTCTTCTTCGTCTTCTCACACCAATTTTCAGTTCTACCAGCCTTGCCTATCCTTGAAACATGGCAGGCAATGACCCCAAGGCACAGATGTATTACGAAATCACATAGAGTGACCTCACAACCCATAAGACTGGTCACCGGTGAGCATCGGAGGGTGAGATTCACGCAAAGATAGGTGAAGGATCAACGAAGGATCAGCCAGCTGGTCTGCTGACTTGGAAATACGGCAACAATTTGACGCGCTAGGCGGCCGGCTTGCTATTTAATGCTCACGCAAGCACCCATATTTTCCTCGGGCACCCCACGCGCAAGCTATGCTCAAGTTCATCCTCCTTTCTTGTGTAGCTGGAACGGCGTTCGCGTCTTCCTCGCCGTCTCCGAGTCTTGATCAGCGCGCGGAGCAACTCCTCCACGATCGGCTCTACCAAACCAACCTGCGTGGTCCTCGATGGAGTGCGTACCCTCCTGTCCTCCATTTGGTGCGCTCCCTAGATTGACTTTTCTGTAGCTGGGAATGAAAACCAAAACACTCTCACCACCGTCGTCGCAACGTCGATGGAACTGGCTGGCCTGACAGTTGATACGCTGAACTACACGCTCTACAGGTGCGAGCTATACTTGTATTCCTGTGTGCGCGGGTCTCATGAAGTGTGATTGAAGATGGGATCCGCGTTGGTGGTCGCTGAGTCTTAAACTCAAAGATGGCACCAATATGGGCCTTCCGACCACGGGTTACTGGCCGTATAGTGGCGACTCCGGGCTCCAGGGCGTGACTGCGCCATTGTTGGACGTTGGAAGCTACGGTCTATTCCCGAATCAGTCGGGAAACGTCGCTACTTTGAACCTCAGCAACCTGCCGACAACCGGCAGCATCTTATTTTTCGACAGTCCCAGCCCGACGCTGAACTACTCGTCACCCCACTACACAGTCCTCGGGTGTGTATTGGCCAGCTCCCGCTGACATATTCTGAATGGACGCGTTCTAGCTCGTCCGTCCCGAAAAAAGACATCCCTGAGGTATGATCGCTTCACCCTAGCAAACGGCCTCTAATTGACCAATTGGTACTCAGCTCAGTAACCTGACGAACCCCCATTGGCAGAACGCCAAGACGTTGAACTTTACTACACTCAAGGCAATGGGCGTCCAGGGTATCGTATCCTCATGGGTAAACACCTCGGATGAGAATGCCGCGCTTCAATTCCGGCCGTCGAACGGCGCGCCGGGGAACGGATCCCTCACATACGATGTCCCATCGCTTTATGTTGGAAACTCGACAGGAGAGACGATCCGCCAGCTGCTGAAGGAAGGTAAGGTGGACAGTGCGACGGTAGTGCTCGATGCGCCGAGCGTATTGGCTCCGTCGGTTACCGTGATCGGACACCTGGCTGGAAAAGCAAATACGACGGACACGATCATCGTGTACACGCACAGTGAGCGAAAATCTATTTGAATCAAAACGCAGCGCTCAAATCATTCCAGGCGATGGGCCTTCTATTGTCGAGGAAAACGGACCCATCCTGTTGCTCGCGATGGCAGAATACTTTGCGGACCACCCTCTGAGTATCAACGTCGAGTAAATTCTCTGCGTTTTATTCACTTGCGTGATACTAACCCCGCGAACAGCTTTGTCATCGAAACAGGGCATCTGTCTGGCGGTCACCTCAACGAGTCCGATTGGATGGGCCAGCGCCCTGACCTCTTGCAGAACGCCAAAGCCGCCATTGTGTGCGAGCATTTTGGCGCTTTGGAGTGGAAGGATACGTACAAGCATGGGCAGCCCGTGTACGAAGCGACTGGCAAGTATGAGCCGATGTGGACCATGGTGTACGTGCTTGTATTATCTGCGCCCACTGGTGTTAATATTGATGATTGTTCGGATTGTTCGGATATATGTAGCAATGCGTCCAGCGCTAGTACCCTCCTCCACGAGCTGTACCTCGACGCGTTCGAGGGGACCCCAGATACACTCCGCATGGCCCTGATTTCGCCTCAAATCGTCGACGGTGTTCTATCCTCGTGGTACGGAGCGGGCGGGTCCAGCACCCTTGGTTACTCGAATATCCCCACGGTTGGGTGAGTCAGATCCTCTATGTGTTCGTCAAGGATGCTTACGCCGCTCCCAGGATCATTCCTCAGCCTGACTATCTGTGGGCCGCCATGGTTGATGGCGGGTGGAGTCGGTTGGACGTTAACATGGTCATTACTCAGGTGAGTGGTCTCTAATTTGGGGTTAAACAACGTACTTATTTCGGTTCTCTAAGATCAACGTAATTTTACGGTTGATCGACAGTATCGACAAGAAATTCGCTGCAGGGACCGGATTCGTGTAATGCTACTTTACCTACCTACAGTACTTAACGAACTGCACTTTAGTTTATGTAACGAATTGAACTTACGTTTTTGACATGAAAATGAATTGGGTTTGAACACCAGTACATACGTATCGGTATCATATAGACTCGAGAATACAATCCAAAACCGCACACCTGCGTTCTTCTAAAACGACTCGGACGGCTTCGGCGACTGCCGTGTCGAGTTCTTCCTTGATGTTGCCGCCGTCTGCGCCGACACGTTTCCCCCACGCCCAGCCCGCGGATGCTGCGACCGCAATCTGAGAAAAGTCTGGCGAGTTGGGGCCGAACCCCACAGACAATTCTGCGCCAGAAGCTCGACTCCCGTGGCCGGTAGGGTGACAGCCCAACATCGAGAGCTTGGGTGACCGCCATCCACCGTTGTTCAACACGATTGTTAAAAACGGCTGCAAAAGGTTGATTTAGTTTCAGTTCATAGCAAGCCATGTGGAATAGAAACGGCTCGTACCGTGTCATAACGCCTAGCAATCCAATACGCAGAGCTGGGAACTCCGAACAAAAACGAACCATCTCCGACGACTGCTACGATCAACTCATACTTTTCCCCCGCACCCAGGTGTGCCCCGATAGCCGCAGCGAGACACCAACCCAGCGACGACCCGCCGCTTGTGATGTGCCCACCTGGTACTTCCGTCCGCATGTGGTCCCAGACAATGGGATAGTTGCTGATGCCCTCGTTCAAGACCAATGTCTTCTGCAAACTACGCGACGGTGTCTGTTGTTCAACGGTTCGACGGAGGACACCGAGCACATTGGGCAATGTCGCACGTCCACTCTGCAGATTCGAGGTCCAGGTGTCTTCGAGATGATCCAAGGAGCGAACCCACTCCTCGTGCTCAGTGGTGAGTGCAGTTCTTCGCTGGTCGATTATAGCAGCATCGTGGTCCTTCGCATGTTTCTCAACCGCAGCATTGATCCCCTCCAAGGCCAACACTATATCGGCATTGCACAACATCTCCGCGTCGACGTGCCATTGACCTACAGCGGAAATGGTTTTCAGCGGGTCCCCGGAATCGACCACGAATACGCGTGCGTCAGGGTGAGGAGGTTGAGTGCCGGCGATCCATGGGACGTCAGAATCTAGCACCAAGATCACGTCGGCCTCCGCAAGATGGTGGGAGTGAGATTTGCCGTTGAGATACGTGAAACCAACGAAATGGGGGTGGGAGAACGGAACTGGAACAGCAGAAGGGCAGACCGCCACGACGGGAATTCCAACCATACTAGACAGAGTGGCGAGTAACGGGACGGCATGGTGGTTGCGTCCGGAGTGGGAGGTGATAATGAGCGGCGAACGAGCCTCCAAAAGGGCGAGGGCAATAGTGTGAGCCGCTATAAATTATTTGGATTGAGGTATAAAATAGGAGATTCTCACGGACCTGTTGGGGAGAGAGCGGCTGGTTCAATTGAGGGCCATTTTTGGCGCGTAATAGTCTTCTGTACTGCTGTAAGATCGACTTCCTCCTCCATAACCTCCCTTCTGGCCCAAAGATACACGGGACCCTTGGGGTGGCTCATTGCTCTACGACCTGCATCAGTGAATCGCCAGTGAAGGTGTATAAGAACCGACATTTGCAAGGCCCTATGTATTACTTGAGGCGCCACTTTTCCGCTTTCGATTTGCGAGGTGAATCGCATGTACTGCCGGACAATTGCCGCTTGATCGGGGATATCTAATGTGGTTGAATGACCAAGGTCTGCGCTATGAATGCTACGCACCTTGGATAGACATGATCCATTCGTTCCTACTGCCATTCATTTCGCCCAAGCTGCTGAATGGCGAAGCTCCGGCGTAGATGAGCACCGGAACACGACCTCTGTCCACATTATGAATGGCACCAGCCATAGCCTGCGTTCCGACATCCACGTGAACGATGACTGCTGCAGGTTTACCTGTCACTTGCGCAAAACCCTGTGCAGCAGTCAAAGCGACCATTTCGTTCGGGCATGTAATGATCTGTGAAGCCGTGTGTCCATCTTTTTCAGAACGTTGCCGCTGTAGGTCTTCAAGCAACGCAGGATGGTCGGAGCCCCAGTTTGCAAAGATATGGGTGATGCCGGCGTCCGCTAGGGAACGGAGGAATACCGAGGATGCGGTGTACATGAAGGAGCAAAGAGCGGGAGATTCATCGCAACAAGGAGTATCAGAAGAGCGAAAAATTCCCACGACCCATTTCGGGCCAGTCATCTGCCAGCCAAATAAGGCAATTTTAACTCGCGGGGGCCAAAATTGGCTATGTCACGGTCCGGTTCGAGCGGCTTGAAGTTTTTTTTTTGGACTTGAAGGGTTCCGTCGAACTTGGGCCGTCCCAAGATAGCAATACATTCGGACTACACCGAGCTGCCTAGGTTAGTGTAGGCCCCAGATAGAGCTGGACACCGGGGGCTCGGCTACCTCAGGTCATGTTACTCGTCTTGCAGGTTCTTAGCTCACACGGGTGCCACGATCTGTTAAATATGACAAGCGCGGCGGTTACTGACACTCGCACTTTCCGCCTTGCCCGCTGAACGCACTGGACACGGTTAAGGACAGCACCTATCGAGCAGCAATAAAATAGCGGTATGTACATTCGCAGTTAAAAGCAGGACCTGTTTTTGAACTCCTCTTTAGCGTCATGTCCTCCCATGCAGAAATCGCCGAAAAACGGCTAGAGACAAATAGCGTGGATGCCAACGACTCAAAGGACTCGCGAAGTATCAATGACGTTGTGATTGACCCCGAGGCAGAACGAAAGCTGGTCAGGAAGTTGGATTGGATTCTGTTGCCGTTGTTCACTCTGATTTGTGAGTACCGCTCAAGTTAACGGAAGACCTAGACTCATAAACTGTTCCAGACTGTACCAATTTTGTGGACAGGTCGGTGCTTCTAAATTTCATCACCTTACACTAATGTCTTCTCAAAGGACCGCGATAGGAAACGCCAAAATTGCAGGTAAACTTCGGCTGAATTTCGTTATCAAGACATTCATGGGGCACAGGAATCGAGAAAGATCTTGGCATGGTTGGATTTGACTATAATATCGCGCTGACGATATTCTATGTCTTCGTACGTTCAAATTCACGAATTGACCGTATTCCTGACGCCCCGATAGTACATCCTTTTCGACATTCCGTCAAATCTTGCCCTCAAACATTTTGGCTCTATGTGGTTGGCTGCTATGGTCACCTGTTTCGGAATAATAACCATTTCGACGGCATTTGTGAAGTCCTACTCTGGGCTGATTGCGACGAGGGTTTTCCTCGGAATGGCGGAAGGCGGAACTCTGGTTCGTCTGGTTTCGAAGTCTACACGTTCCGGAATCTGAATTGCACCTTTTTCTAGTCCGGTCTGACGTACATTATATCGCGCGTAGGTTCATTGTCTCCTCTGATTTCCTTTGGTGTTGAAATGGCCAGTACTACCGACGCTCGGAGCTCGTGATGCGGGTTGGTATCTTCTTCGGGGTATCAGCTCCCTTGGCTGGCGCGTGTAAGCCTTTTCGACAGCTTTCCATTCCAATCTTGAATCCAACCCAGTCGGTGGCCTTCTGGCGTCGGGATTGCTCCATATTGGCGATATTGGCACCGTGAAATCCTGGCGTAAAATTTTCCTCGTTGAAGGTACGGCTCACAGAACAAGAAAATTCAAATTCACACTGAAATTCACAGGCATTATTACCACGGGGATTGGACTCATCTGCTTCGTCATAATTCCAACAGACCCGCAGCGAACACGGATGCTGACTCCGGAGGAAAAGGCTCTTGCGTTGGCGCGTATTGACGCCGACCAAGTCGTCCGCACATATGGTCGGAAGGAACCCACGACGTTGAAGTTGATTTTGAGGTCGTTCAACATAAATGTGAGTGTTGCGACATCAGGGCGGTTGGAATTCTTACCACCACCTCGCTCAGACGACCTTGTGCCTCCTTTGTTATATTATGGCAAACATTTCGTTCCAAGGACTGAGTCTTTTCATGCCTACCGTGATTGCCACACGTTCGTTCCCCCATTTCGTTTCAAGTGCGCTGTTTAATTGACGGGTTCTTTGGTAGTGGGCCATTTCAGTACGTTGTTTTTACCTGGGCGACAGCACCACTAAAAGTGTGTGTTTCACCCAGCCGTTGTCGAATCTCAACTCCGAACCGTTCCTCCGTACTTGGTGGGCGCCGTTTGGGCCGTAATCACTTCGTATATATCTGTCAGGATCAAGCAGCGCGCAAGCCCAATCTTCGTGTCTGGCGCGTTCATGGTCCTTGGTTATGCGATTGCTGGTGAGCTTGAAATCACCATTCCGTTGAACGCACTAAATATAAATATCTGAATGTCAGTGGGGACCAAGAACTCGCACGCAAGGTAAGGGAATTTGGTCCTGGTGCGGAATCAGTCATCGGATTTCCTAGATATGCGGCGTGCTTCTTTTCGATAATGGGCGGCAGTCCTATTGCACCATTGGAACTCGCATGGGGAACAGATAACGCCGCTCCAGACACTATTAGAGCGGTGACGAGCGCGATCATACCTGGTCAGTTGAATCTCGAGCTTGGGATCTCTTTGAATAACTCCCTTTCGAACTTGCAGGTTTTGGCGCTCTGGGCTCCGTTATCGCCGTGGTATGTTGGCAGAACCTTTGGCGGAAAGAAAATAGTGGATCTGATTCACCGCAGTGGACCTACTTGCCCACAGACGCGCCGAATTACCATAAAGGCAACAGTCTTAATCTAGCGACGACCAGCGCAATATGTGTGCTCACCGTTATCGCCGCAATTTACATTCGATGGGAAAATGCGAAGCGTACGAGAGGCGAACGAGACGACCGAATTCAAGGGAAGACGGCGAAGGAGTTGGAGGAACTGGGTTACAGGCATCCACATTTCCGTTATCAGTTGTAAGGTTCGTGCTGCTAGTCAAGCAGTCATTTTTGTACATAAGAGAAATATCCATTGGGAACCGTGGCCAGGCCCACAGCCTGACGAAAACCTGAGGGTGTTATTCCGGTTGAGCAGCAGTGGATAGTTCGGATCCGCAAGTACGGTCACTGGGGAGCAAATCCGTAGACAAGGTTTGGGCAGAACGAGGCAGACTTAGTGGCAACAGAAGAAATTGCCTGGTACTGCGGGAGGAACTTTCAATCCCGAACTTGACTCGAACTTGATTGGGATTTGGAATCGCAAGGGCATTGGCTAAGGCTTGGCTGTGGCCGGAAAGTCCCAGGTAGTGAGCTTCCGTTAACGAGGAAACCCCGGTAAGGCAAGGCCATCCACGAGAAATCCGGGACCAAGGAAGCACACGACTTGCACACGACCTGATGGTGTTGGCGGTGTTGGCAGAGCAGTGTTCACCTAAAGGGTAAAGGCCTTTAGCGCTAAAGGCCTTTAAAGTTTTGGGCCGAGAACTAAAGGCCTTTAGCTGTCATGTCATCACCATGAGTCACATTTGGGAGACGACGAACATTGAGCAAGTTCCTGAGGCCATATACCGTAAAGCTGGCTCTCACCGCGTGAAAACACGCATTATTTGGTGGTGTAGGACCAATGTTGTCCGGCTGTAAGCATAGACCATCAGCACCAGCGGAGGAGGATGCAACTGAGGACAAAGTTCTAGATGACAGGGGTATTGAGATAGACTCTGGGGTCAAATTCCATGCTTGAAAGTAGTACTTCACTGGGTTGAGCGCGAATAAAGTTGGCGGTGTTGGACTGCGTGGGAAATTGATTAAAGGCCTTTGGCTGCCCTTTAGCTAAAGGCCTTTACCCTTTAAAAGGGCTTTAGAAATCTCGGACCCCAATTAAAGGCCTTTAGGGCGAACACTGTGGCAGAGAGTGTTTTCAAACTCCGACGACATCCGAACACAACAAGCATCAATCATGATGCGTTTCCCTTCCACCATCGTTCGGACTGTTCCAATACGGCGGGATGCATTCTCCACGCGACTGCCTTTCCAACTCTCCTCGATTTACGCTCCGCACTCCACTAATTTTCTGCGTGTCTCTCGCAAATACCTGTTCACAGGACCCTCATTACGGTTTCCTGCCCCAGATTCCACCAAGCCGTCCAAACCAGTACTGAAGGAAAACATCTACACCCTCCCGAATCTCCTCACAGTCTCGAGGATTGTCGCCTGCCCAATCCTCGGTTGGTCGATCTTGGAGGGTCAATTCCATCTCGCAACTTCGCTACTTGTATATGCCGGCCTCACTGATTGGGTCTGCTATTCTTATGAGGTGGTTTTCTGCTGTTCTGAACCGTCTTGTAAAAGGTGGACGGATATTTGGCGCGTCGATTCAAGTCCCAAACTGTGCTAGGAACGATCCTCGATCCTGCGGCGGACAAGATGTTGGTGACTACGTTGGCGGTGACTTTGACCATGAAAGGGCTGTTACCGCGTCAGTCGTACAGATTCTTCCTCTTTGCACTCCACTCATCTGTTCAATAGTTCCTTTAACCGTCATTATCCTCGGACGAGATGCTCTTCTCAGTCTTTCTGCATTCTATATTCGATACACATCGTTAGCGCCTCCAGTACGCCACCCTATCCTTCTCCTCCTCTTTTCCCTGGCCCACCGCTCTCCAGAAAACTTTTGCCCGATACTGGGATTTCTCTTTGCCTTCAGCGGAAGTGCGTCCGACGAACATCAGCAAGGCATGGATATTTGTTCCGCATTGGACACCAACTAATGTTTACCTGCGCAGGTGAACACGGCGCTTCAGCTACTCCTTATGGGAGCAAGCACAGTTAGCCCTTTGATCCCTATGGACGTCTCCTTGGGCCTGCAAGGATTGCAGTCAGTTTTTTCCCTTCAAATTGCGAAAGCCGCTAATCAATCTCAAGAATGGTTGTGGGGGTAACGACGATTTGGAGTGGTCTCTCCTACATTTTCTCCAACGATGCAGTGCGACTGGTCGCTAACAGAACGAAAGGGAAGCCACCACCTTGAGTATGAATAGGTAAAAAAGATCTACGATAAAATCACAATAATATGTAACAAGATACGCATACAGCTATGATACACGCCCACATTCAGAAAACGAGTCAAGCCACGACTCGCCGACGCCGTACTTCCTCTAAAGCGTCTTTAACGGCCTGCTTCGAGGCACTCTCTTCCCTCCACGCGTCACTCGCCCGTCTACGATTGCTAGTCAGACTTGTACTCGATCGTTGTACGCTGCGGCTTACTTGATTCGAGACAAGAACATTACACTCTTGGCCACGGCCTTGAGCGTCCTGGGTCTCTGGCTAGGAGGAGGAGCGATCGGATACCCGATTCTTGCTATTGAAGATATTATATTCTTCTCGCTGAAAGAGTGTTCAGTGACGCCCAAACGCGGGAGAACAGGAGATGTACCTCTTCTCGAATTTGGCAAGCAAGATAAGCAGATATTCTTTCTGATAACAAAGATCGCTTCGCAACATAGACTCCCGGGTAAATTTGGCCTTTAGATATCGGATCTGGACGATCAGGCCCTTGCACTCCCTGTTATGCTGGAGTTTCAGCGCCGACAATTGCCGGTCGTCCCTACTCGGAGGTCAGAATCACGCGTCGAGCGAAAAGCGGAAGAAACTCACATCACGCAAACGTGGGTTTTGAGATCCTCTTTTGCGCGCAACGTCTTGGCTCGTTGACCCTCCAACTGCTCAGTCAATACCCTGATCTGAGTTTGACTTTGCTTTCGCGTCCGCTCGGCCCTCTGAGCCTCCTCCGTCTGCTTGGCCTCGAGGCGCTCCTTCTCCGAGCGCAGGAGCTTCAGGTCTCGGCCGAACGCCTCCGCATCTCTCCTGACGCGCCGCAGGTCTGCCTCCAGGGCGGCGACAGTCCTAGCGACGTCGCTCTTCTCCGCTGCAATACGGTCCTTCTCTGCCTCCGCCCGCTGCAGTTGATCACCCTGGTCATCGAGCGCACGCCGCAAATCGTCGATCTCTGCAAGGTGAAGATCAAGCTCGTGCCGGCGGTTATCGTGCGACACTTGAGAGGCGCGATATTCCGTTCGGAGTCGGTTTGCGTGCTATTGAAGTAATGATCAATTTATTATGGCGACAAAAACACAGAGAATGGCTGACCTCGGAAATTTCAGAGAAACGCCGTTGCAAGTCCTTATGGTCCATCGCGAGCATTGATCGCTCTTGACGAAGCTGGTCCACCGTCTCGGCGTTTTCTGCCACTCGCACTTCGAGGAGTCGCGCCTTTTGCTCGGCGTTGACATTGACTGCAAGACATGTCAAGTCGAGAACCGGTCAGCATCGATAAGAAAACGGACCTCGAAGTTCAGACTCGAGCTCGTGGTTCTCTTCCTTGAACCGTTGAAGCTGCTGCTTGACGTCTTCCATGTCCTAGGGCAAATCAAGATCAGACCAGTCTAGGACCGCAGAAGACGACAAATTACCGTCTCTGTTCTCTTGAGTTGAACAAGAACATTGTCCTTGTCACGTTGGACTCGGTCCTGCTCGGTCGATAGGGCACGCAAGCGGGAGCGCTCGGACTTGAGGTCGGTTTCTAGGTCGGAAATGACTCGTCTCGCCTCTTCGAGCTCCTTTGAACTCAGGTGAGCACGATGGCCTAGGTGCCAGTCGGAAGAACTCACTCCCTCAATCCCGACTCGCAGCTTCTCTCCTGCCTTCTTGGTCTCCGCGACCGCCCGCGCCTCTTCCTCCACCGTACGGACTTTGATATTGAGGCGATTCGCCGCGTCCTGCAAGACCGCCTTCTCGCCGAGCAACTTCTGCTTCTCCTCTTCCCATTGTTTCTTCATCCTTGCGAGATGGGAATTAACGGAGTGGATATCTGCTCGAAGGGCTTCGCTTGTCCGAGTAGGCGGGGTCGGCGGTTCTGACGGGAGAGTCGAATTGAACGCATCCACCGAGCTGCCGAAACGAGAGGATCAGCATCGAACTATCGTCCATGCCACCGAGGCCCGTACCTTTCATCGGCGATGACGCTCCTCAAATCCACTTTGGTCAAACACTTTTGACACCTCGCGCGCTCCAGCCGATGCACCCGTCGTTGCTCTTTCCTCGACAGACGGGCAATTTCCTCTTCAAGAACGACGATTTTGGCTCTGGCATCTTCGAGGCGCTTTGTCAGGCCGACGACGCCCAGCCCCGCGTCTTCCAGTTTGTCCAGCTTGTCGTCAATGCTCTCGTTTGCCCGGTCGAGCTCTCGCTGCAACCTGTTGATCTCAGCCAGCAGAGGCGACACCGTTCCATCTGCATTCGTCGTGTTGAGCCACGACATCTGAAGCATGCCACTCAGCCGCGTTCCCAAAGAGAAATCAAAACACGTACGTCTCGCAGCGGCCCGCCTGGTGTTCGCGGCGCTCTCACCGACATAGACAATACCTGGCGATGGATGGGGGAAATGCCGCTCATGTTATAGACCTTGTTCGGCGTGGTTATCTCCGTCACCGTCGTCCGCAGGGCCTTGTTTCTCTCCAACAATTCCTCCCGCTCCTTCTCAAGCATATCAATCTTCGCGTCCTTGGCCAGATCAATCGCCTTTCGGGCAGGAGACTGATTGAGGAGTGTGCTGAGGCGAGCGATCTCTCTGTTGGCGCTGTCGAGTTCTTCTTCCAACGCCTCAAGTTCTGCGTCCGTCGGTCCTGGAGCGAGGGGGTTGCCAGAGACCGAGCTGTCCCGCTGCCGCTCTCGCTCTCGGTCGCGCTCCCGTTCTAGAGAAGTGATCCTGCCTCTGAGCTGAGCGACCTCGTCTTCGTCGTCGAGCATCTTCTTCTCTGCCGCCTCCAGCGCCTCCTCCATCTGCCTCGCCAGCTCTTGAGCTCGCTCCCGCGCCCCGTCCAAGCTCTCAACCTGCTCCGCCGCCTGGTCCTCCACCGTCTTGAGGCGCTCGGTCTCCTCCTGCCCTGAAGCCAGCTGCTCCTCAAGCGTTTCTATCCTCCCGATCGCGGCCTCCGCGGCCTGCTCGAGCTCGGTAACGTAGTCCTTCGTCGCATGCAGGTCCTCCTCCACCTTCTGCAACGTTTCGAGCTGTGCAGTCATCTCCACCGTCTTGGCGTCCAATTCCTGCTCCAAGCTTGCGGCGAACGCACGCTCCTCCTTGAGCTCCTTCTCCAAATCGTCGACCCTCGCATCGGACTGCATCACCTCGTCCTCGAGCCCTTTGATCTGCGAATTGGCGTTCCGCAAGTCGGCCAATACCTTCCCTACGCGCTCGTTCGCCTCCCGCAGCTCCCCGCCGAGCTCCTGTCCGCTCTCCAGCACCCACTCCGCCTTCTCCGCGCGCGCCACTGCAGCATCACAGGTCTCCTGCGTCTCCGCCATCCCCCGCTCAGCCTCTTTGACTCGCTGGAGCGCCGTGTCCTCGGCATCGTTCGCGCGCTGTTCAGCAGTCTGCAGCCGCGCCTCCAAATCCCCCACAATCCCCTCCACGCCCTTCTCCACCTCCTTCATCCTCTCCTTCCAACGCTCCTTATCCCGTGCGCGTTCCCCCCGCTCCTCCTCAAGTGCCCGATCCACCTCTTCCTTCTCCGCGAGACACCGCTCCAGCTCCGATTTCAGCGCGTCCATCACGTCCTCGAGCTCGGCCTTCTCCTCCAACCACCCCTCCGCCGCCAAATCCTCCTCCACGTCGCCCAGCGCCGTCCCACCCACACTCACGCGCCTCTTTCCCCCTTCCCCTCCAAGACTCCTCCTCCGCCCCGCCCCACCGCCTTCTTCAGTTCCAGCTTCACCTTCCCCCGCGCCCGCGCCCCCCACCCTCCTCAACCTCTCCATCAACGCCTCATTCTCCTCCTGCAGCCTCCGATTCAACCCATGCAAATACATATTCAGCTTCCCCGCATTGAACCGCCCCACCCCATGCAGCCCCTGCACCCCCGCCGCACTCCCAAAGCCCATCACGGGGTCAAACGACGCGTTGGCGCGGTAGTGGTGCGTCGTCAGGTCGTGCGACGACGCGGTGGAGATCACGGACGCGTTGCCCGCCGCGTGCGGCGAGGGCGTGGCGTACAACCCCCCGTTGGACCCAGCGCCAGAGACCGCGGACTCGGAGTCGGACGTCCCCGGCGAGGGGACGTACGCCTGCGCGAGCGGGTGCGAGTTGCGGCGCGCGGGGACACGCGGCGTGGCGCCCGCAAAGGCCGTTCGGAGCGCGACGCCGGGCGTCCCCAGTGTAGGCAACCTGGGCCCCGGGCCCGGCGTGGATTCGGGCGTGTCCGCGTCGTCGGCGGGCGGGAGCGCGCGCGGGTGCGGCGTGGGGAATTTGAGCCGCGGGCGCGTGGTGGAGTTGATGACAGAGAGGAGAAAGGAGCGGCGGCGCGTGTGCGGCGTGAGGGGCTCTTCGTCGGGTTGTACATCGTCAGCGTCATCGTCTTCGGGTTGTTGCGGCGTGGCGGGGGCGTGGTCAGGCGCAGAGGGCATGTTGAAGCGCGCACGGGGGCGTGGACGCGGGAAGGCGGGGGTGGGAGTGAAGGTCGCAGAGGGCGCGGGGGAGGAAAACGCACTGGCGAGTCCGCCGCGGGGAGCGTCGGGGTGGTACGTCGTCTGGCCGCCGCCGTCCGAGGAGAACGTAGGCTCGCGCTCGTCGTTGTTGGACGAGGCAGGTTCTTCTTGCTCCTCCTCGTCGTCTTCCTGCCCGTCGTTCGTCCGCAGAGGCGAGATGTGCACGTCGGTAATGTCCATCGAGTGTGTGTCGCCTTCTTGCAGATAGGAATCATTGCCGCTTTCCTCCTCGTCGTCGGGACGGGAGACGACGATCGCGGGCGAGGCGGTGGTTGACCGCGGTAACGGTATGGCTGACGGAGACGCCGCGCTGGAGCGTGGAAATCCAAACGAGCGATTGCTGCGCGGGGTGGAGTTTGTCGGCGAAGACGTGGGGGAGGTAGTCGTGCGAGATAGAGACGGTGTGCGGGCTCGTGTAGGTATTCGCCGGAGCTGGACATTGCGGAACTTGTCGTATGGGGAGGGCTACAGCACATTCTTGTCAGTAAAATATCAAAATGAACGGTAAGGACACACACCTGAGGCTCTGACCGCAGACTGACCGAATAGTCGTAATTCTTCTTTGGCGTGGACTCCTCGCGACGGGGAGAGCTTGTGCGACTGACTGATTCAAGCGCATCCGCCAAAGACACGTCCTCCTCTACCTCTCCCTCGTCCGGCGGCAGATATACGTCCGGAACGCTCTCTTCGTCCTCTTCTGAATAGTGGCCCGTGCCGCGTTCTGGGTGCACATCCGGAAGCGAGGGAATCGCGCTGATATCGTCAAAGCTGTCAGGCTGGCTGCGGCGAGCAGAAGAAAACCTCGCTGAAGAGCGACCCATCGAAGAGCGAGACGTGCGGGCGATTGAATTGGCGAAACGAGATGCAGACGAGGTGCTGGATGCTGCGCGAATAGTCGACGCATGGTGGGACGAGGTGGCGGGGGTAGAGTGCATTGGCACAGAGACATCGCTGAGGTGCTGGTCGACTTCTGCAGCGTCCCTTCTGTCCGATATCTGGTTCAAGGAACCATCTTCGCCGTCCGAGTCACCAAAGGCTGGCAGGGATGGCAGAGAGGGCATTTCCCGGTCTTCTATGGCCTCGATTCTGCGCCAGATTTTAGACGGCGTTTCCAGCATTCCCGCCATCTGCGACTATGGCAAGTGGCGAGGGAGATGGTGCAGGAGTCTGGTGAAAGATCAACAAGCAACGTGATCGTGTTTTGTTCTCACGGACGTTATTAGGAGATCGGCATATGCGGTTATATGTCCGATCCATTTGAGCCGATTTTTGCCCTTTCCGTTCATCGCGTGCCGGCCCAAATCCGTACACATTGTGATCAGGTAGGTCGATTTTAAGCCCGTTCCGTCCACAGAAATATCGGACCTATTTTTGCGAGAGAGTGAATTTTCGGCGGCGAGAGAGCAGTTTGGGTAAGCATGGGTCATTTTTTCCTTCCTTCGCACTCCGGGGGTCTGAAACCTGGTAGCACTGCTGCTTTCATGCAAATCCGTCCGCAAAAATATCGGACATGGTTGGCGGCGGCAACTTCTGTCATCCAATTTGTATCGGACTTGGGCGCAAATTCAGGCCAAAATGTCCGCATAATGAATGGACATAGAGACCATTTTGGAGGCAAATCCGTCCGCACTATGATCGGACATACAACCGTATATGCCGATCTCCTACGTTATTGGCACTCACAGCCACACGGCCCTAATGACCACAAAGTCTACGGCCACCCAAATCCTCAAACACTCGACCCATCCTGCTCGTCCTCGAATCCTCTACGAGCTCGTACAATGACCCATGTCATTTAAAACAAAACAATCCAGGAAATAACCCTCGCCGACGTCTTCCACATCCTTCTCCTCGACCACTTCGTCGGCGCCAAACTCGACATGTTCACAAACGAGGACAAGGCCAAAAGGTGGCCCCATGTTGCCATGTGCGTGCAGTTTGTTTCTCGATTGTTTAAAAGAAATTGTCGGCCAGGTGGGTGAAGGAGCTCTTAGCCAGGAGGCGACGATGACTTCCGATAATATCGTAGCCTCGAGCTAGGTCCCGAAAAACCTGACAACCGTCAGTCTTTGTCCCGACATTTTTCCCGCGGTCGGGCGAACCGGACCTAGCAAAATATCAAATTCCTCCGCCGCGCGTTTTTGCTGGATTCTCGGCGCGTCCTTTCAATTGAGTCAAGTCAAGGAGTTCGTTGGAACTTAACATTTATTTTGTCTCGCCAAACGCACAATTTTTTGTCCGGTACCAGACCTGGACTCAAAACGTATTATCCAGAGTCCCGGGCCACGGTTGAGTGCTGGGTTTGCGACAAATGGACATCAACAACTTGTTTAACTCAAAATCCCACACATATCCCGAGCGAATACAGTCTCCCCGAGATGTGAATACGGCTTCTTCAGTTTGCGATACAAAACTACCGCGCCGCTGGCCCAGTATGCTCTGTCCACAGGTTTATTGTGCATCAGTTCACGTTGATTTTTTGACCGGAGATTTATTTCGTACGTGAATGTAGATCCGACATTCAATCCTTCTCGGCTGTGTTGGGAGCTCAGTCTCCGTTTTAACATCAATCGAGGATCGTCTCAAACCGTTCGAAGTTTTGAACCGTGGGAAACCATCGGCCAACTCCAGACAGTTCCCGCAGCTTCGACTTTCGCTTTGGTTTGGAGGAGTAGGAGGTCTTCAGGGTGCCCAAGCCAGACGAAGATCAAGCCGGAACACCATTGAACTCGCAGGGTTTTTCTTTTCCAAACTAGGTCGTTCAACCACACACTGCCATCAATGTTCGTCCGTGTCGAGGTCCTCTACCTCCCGTGGTAGCATCTCGTATTATAACGGCTTCTTTGAGCTACGATGTGCATAGCCATGTGTAAAATCGAAATCAAGACCGACTACGCCATGGTTTCTTGATCTCGAGGCGTACATACATTGGATTGAGCTGGTAACGCTAGTCCGAACAAATCTGCTTCCGTGAAGTTCCCGTTAAACTTTACCGATACTTGAGTGGACAGAGGACCTCCCCGTTGGGAACAATCTATGACCTTTTTTATCGCAAAATATTATTTGGTTTCACAATGAGATCTGATTTTGGTGGACTTGGGAATGTGATTTTATTAGTATTTTGTGCTCAGGGGATGGGATTTAGAGGAGTATATGTGGTCCTTCCAGGGTGAAAACGCTTGCCATCCCCAGCTGAAGGTCTTCGCGTTCACTAACGAAGTAAAAAAAGACGGCCATCAAATCTTGCCGATGTCCGGATCGTCATGAATTGATTGCTACTTTCGGCCGAGACACACACATGTTCTTGGGAGACAAATGGAAGTCGGACACCCATGAGGAGGGCCAGATCTCTTGTTCATGGATTCAGTGACAACTGGTTAGGCCGCTGAAAGGTAGCTTCCATCAGCGGCTGCCAAACAAACCCAGATTTAGTTTCGCTTCACATTGGACTGCCTAAACAGACTGAAGGCCCGGCCGTGAGAGTCACTGGGAGTGAAAAGGCTGATCATGTGGCCTGGTAACTCCTCCGGTCGCGCCTTTGTGTTTCCTGGCCGACAGCTCAATCCAAATTTGAACCGTGAGAATTCTGTAGATGCCGGCTGATCGGCAGGCCCGGCAGGTGCTCGGCTACTTTAAACACGAACCAAGAACGCAACAAACGGCGTTTCAGGTTCTGCAATTGAGAGCACATCATATCTTATGAAAAATGCTTTTATAACAATCTGTCCAGCCAAGATTGACTTGATGGTCCATCGGACTATTGGGACCGGTACCAAGCTCGATCTCGCGCTGAATTTGCGGATTGACATTCGACGGCTTGTTCCGAAACCCACAGGAAATCATACATATACCATACATATAGCTCGGCTACTGAGGGGTGCCCAGTCTCCTCAACTGCGGAGGAGCAAGTCCACGGCAAAAGACGCTCGATCACGTTTGGCGCTTATAAGAACATCTAACACGAGGCGGACTATTTACAGCGCTGACTCTACGCACACGCATACCATGACCACCACACGAGCATTCACCGATGCCCCTCCGCCGTTCGACGACCCCAGCGCGGATATCATCGTACGATCCGCTGAGGGCATCGACTTCCGCATACACAAACTGCTTCTTTCCCTCGCATCTCCGTTCTTCAAGGAAATGTTCGAGCTCCCTCAGCCGCCTATCGATAGCGGAGAGGTCGAGGGGAATCCCCGCTTGGAGGTGGACGATACCCGCGATGGCATCCCGGTCATCTTCATGTACGATGACCAGAACCAGGCCTGCGGACAGACCGTTGTGGAGTTCATCCTGAGCTCCTGCCATCCCACGTGTTTGCAGTCCAACAAGCCCTTCCTCGACACTCACATCCTCGGGACCGTGGTGGACGTGGGAAGGAGATATCGCATGGACGCGGTAGTGAAAATCGCATTTCGATATCCCCCCATTTTGGCTACCAATCCCTTTGTGCTCTTTGCACACGCATGCCATCGAAAGCTCGCAGAGGAGGCCACACTTGCCGCCAAAGAGACCTTGAAGTTCAGAATCGAAGATTTCCCCCATGACCCGGCCTTGAAACTCATCTCAGGCTATCAATATCACACCCTCTTGAAGTTCCACCGGCAGTGTGGGGAGGCGACTGCGACCCTGGCTCAGTGCGAGAACATGGACTGGATACCACAAAACACACTTCGCCTATTCCCAGAACAGCATAACCCTTGTAGCTCGTTCGAGACTTATCGTGATCCCATGTCGACAGACTCGACACTGAATCAGTGGAATCAGAGAGCTGGGGTTTCTGTCATGCTTCCTCGCATAGGGTGGATTCCGCGCTCTTCAATCCAGCAATGGTGGATTGACTACATGGGATCGACTTCTCGTGCCCTTAAGTCGAAACCCCACAGTTCAACGGTTGACGAACCCCAACGTGTGGACGACGCCAAAGGAGCTGCTTGTCCAGATTGTGCCGTAAAGGCGCGTGCATCATGAGGAATTTCGTTCCCATCTTCAAACAACAAGTCGAAAAAGTCATCCATGAGGTGAGCCTTTTTTAACCGATCTTTTGCACCGTCTGAGACAGGCCTGAGTAGATCAGCGAATCCCCGGAGCTCGCTTTCACGTAACCGATGTAACTCGCCCAAATCATTCTAGGCAGGAAACCCCACATAAAACTGCAAAAAAAAAAGGCCTATCAAGAGGTCGGTGGCGTCCGCCACAATGCGCAGATATTGGGATCTCCTCGTACCTCCCTGCCAGGCTGGCCTGGTCCACCTCGATCCAGCACACATCTCAATGCCTTCCAGACCCCCGGATCGTCCTGAAAACTCTTAAAATCCCGAGAATTGAAGCCAACTCAAAGTGACTCTGATTTTAAGCTCGGTTCTCCCAGGACAACGTGAATTTCGCTTAGCTATGGCGCGAGGACTTTGCCTGTAGAGCTGTCTTTAGAAATTGAGCCTTACGACATATTTTTTGCTTCGATATCTGGGCTTAGTCTGTTAGTTACCACGGTCAGTTACCCGGTGGCCTGCGTTATTATGTAACGATCATAGATGCACGCACAAACAAGCCTTTAGCGAGACGCGTCTTGACGCGTTTCTTGTGTTCCCCCACCCGTAAAAGCCCCAGAACCGGTTCAGATCGCTGTGGTCACCCATCATGGCGATTCCGGCCCTTTCCTCTCCCTGGGAGCATAGTTTTGACCAAATGAACCCAAAATAGAACGAAATTGGGAAAATATAGTCATGCTAGGAATGTGTGGGCCAGGAAATTTCAGAAAAGCTTCTTAAACTTGTTAAAATCGAGTGAAGCAGAAAACCGGCTTCGTTGCGCCTTCAAACGCGGTGGTCATCTCAGAACGTGTCCAAGTCGCGTTGGTAAATATCACACATGATGTCCTAAAGCGGATGATTTGTAATAACGCAGGCCACCGGGTAAGTTACGCGGTAACCAACAGACTCTATCAAGCGAGGTACGAGCTAAGTACTGATAGAGTGTCTGTCAAGAGAGACTAATCTGGGCTTGGATATTTCGGAACTCGACGACAACATGGATGTAGACTTCGATGTCACGAAGTTAACATGTTCGAGTGCTGAATTCAGTCAGTCAGAACACGCCGGTGAACCCTCTCACACGTCCTTGAATCCTCCCTTCCTGCTCTTCATTTTTTTCTCATTTCAAGTTCATCAGGAAAAGCCCCCCGGGCCGTAGCAGCCCGGTTGATTAGATAGCGCTAGATAGATCTACAGATCTCCGTGCCAAGCTACGGCAGCTACAAAGTCACCGTAGTCTACATATCAGTGAGCAAATGCTACATTGTGCTACACTATCCTGCGAGAGACCTATGGAGTGATATATTGCTTCCCCCATTACCTATGTGTGATATATTGTTTCACTGTTGTCGATGTTGGGAGACATATCCTACCACAATGTCTGGATGTAAATCCAACGGTCTGGTCGTGTAGTGGTTAGCGTTGCAGTGCCTTGTTCATAATTGAAGTTTTGTGTGTTGTGAGTTCAAATCCCGCTGTGTTTTTGCCTTTAACGCGAGCGCATTGATTTGTAACCGTGATCCAATCCAGAAATTTGGTTATAAATCCGGCATCCCTACTAATTGCCTATGTTCTGATTCACGGTCGCCGAGGGACGCGGAAAAAGAACATAGGGGAATTGTTTACAAGGCCGGTAAGTCCATGTGGACTAGGGGGTGGCTGTGGCGGAATCCGGTTTCCGCTTTCTTGAAAGGAACACAATTGAAGAGCGAACAAAAAAAATCAAGAGATTTTCTGTCTAGTAAAGGTGTCTACTAATATATACGGGTTGAGATAGAATGTGGAGGCTTTGTCTAAAATGTTGGAAGAGGTCCAAGTTGCGTCAATAGTTCTACCAGATTTGCCCATCAAATGACATGAGCGCACAATGTGCTCTACAGAAATAACTGCTGAATTGCGGGAATGGTTGCGTGTGGACCGGCGTGTAGTGTACATCCCCGAGATGGGGTCAGGATGATTAAGCGGAGTAAACCACTCAATATAGGCAAGTGGGTGGGGATAGATGCCGAATTGAGGAGGGAGTTTGAAGAGTACACGGATTTGGGCTGGACGAAGACCTATCAAATATTGGTCCTCAGAATTTTCAGCTAAGAAGAAATAGAGTTCTTACACGCTATCCCAGAAGAAGGGATGTACTGGGACGGGTCCTCAATGACCAGGGCAGTGTCGAAGACGGCCGGAGAGCCAGCTGAACGACCTCTTGGTGGTATAGCAGGGACAGCGCGGATACGGCTTGAGCGGGGCTGATCACTAAGATAGCGGTTACGCGGCAGGTGGACAGAGATTTGATTGAAAAGGTCAAAGCGGTCGTAGGGGCCAGGCGTCACAGGAGAAGTCTTGAAATGGAGTTTCAGGAAGTCGGTGAGCGCGGGGATTATGCTGGTGGCACCATAGGAGGTCTGCAGATGGGCCACAGTGGTGTTCTCGAAGGCGGGGAATTTAGCAATTTTGTATGAGAGCGTAGGAAGGTTTGTGGGAGGGAGGCGAACAACAACGCGGGGCACTACAGGCTGGGGCTGATCCTCGTCGTCGGACTCGTCACTGGAGTCAGCGGCGGCAACAATGTCTTGATTCTTCCGCCACTGGATATAGGACACGCGAAGCGCAATGGCCTCTTGGCGCTGCAGCCAAAGTGCCATTTGCTCGGTGTAGTCCCGACGGTTACTCGCCCGGTAAGCCTTCTTAGCGAAGTCTATATGCAGCCGCTCCGGGGATTCGGTGTTGTAGCCGTCGGCGCTGCCAAGGCGGAGGATCGCATCGACATAGTGCTGGAGCGAGTGGAATTTAGGAATATTGAAGTGCTCTCGGATCTCGAGGTCAAGGATGACCTGCTTGTTGGCGTGGAATGTATCCAAGGCCGCTTGAAGGGCGTCGAGAGTTTTGGTGGTGTGGGACTGCAGTTGAGCGTAATAAATAAAGTCAATCAATGACTTCACGACTGTGAGAACTTCCGCGCTAACGGCACCGGCCAGCACACCGAGGAAGACGCGCTGCATCTCCTTGTGTTCTGCTCCCGTCCACTGCGAGACAGTCGAAATTCCCTTCTTGAAATGCCGTAGCCCCGCAAACGCGTTCATGGCCTTGAACCGTGCGTCCAGTTCTTTCTCCCCAATGATCGCGGTACACCAGCTAACAAGATGGTCCTTGAAGACGCCCTTGTGTAACTGGTGCAAGATGTCCGGCGTGAAGCACGAGAAGATGTTGGTGTGGGGAAGGTCAGCCCAGAAGGGCTTGTATACGGGGCGGATGCCGTCGTCCTCGAATAATGGCGAGGGTTTACGGTTTTGATGCTTCGCGAGCTCGGCTAACGTGTCTTTCTCGTCTCGCCACAGCGTATGCACGAGGTTATCCCCACGTTGTTTGGGCCCTACGCGGCAACACGGACACCGATTCTCCTTGACGCAAGCAACCAGGCACTGCTCAGGGTAGTCCGCCACATACGCAGCAAGAATGGGGAAGACGCGTCGAATAAAGCCGTCCGAACACACCATGTCCACGCCCTCCTTCCCCGCAGCGACAAGCGGCTCAAGAAGAAGGGACATGCACTTGTGGAAGAGGCGATAGCCAGCGAGGGAACGCGTGTCGTCGGTAAAGCAAGTGAGCTTTGAGACCGGCAAGTAGCCGATTAATACTGTTGCATGCGCCGATGGCTGACGACGTATCTCTTTCGAGATATTCCCGATAGTCAAGTATACCGGCCACGCCGTCTTGTCCCCGGAAAACTGTGATAGTTTTGTCTTGTCCGAAGACACAATGATCCCGCTAATACACGCGCCGGGAGGTAAGAGTTCCTATATCGATCTTAGTTTCTGCTCACGACGCTCAAGGTTGATTGTACCTGCAGCTTCCACCACCACTCTGCCGTCCACATTTCATCAACGATTCGACTCTTTTCGTGTCCCTCTTTCGTTCCATATACACGTTCGGGTGCGTAGGCCATGTGCTCGCGAAAGACTGGATTGCTCAATAATTCTTTTATACACTCAACAGGATCCCGCATCCACAGCTCCAAGTCCTCGGACATCAGCTCGTCGTCCTCATTGACTCGATTTCCCGCAGCGGTGACAATCTTGCATGTCCAGTCCGGCCCTGTTGGCAACTGGTCCACCTTCTTGAGGAATGCACGGTTGTTGTGGAAAGAGAGGTTTGCCTTTTTATTCTGTGGCTGAAGGTGAGTATTCGTCCCGATGCTGAGAGTAGAAGACTGACGATTGGGAGCTTCAGATACTCGTCCGTACCCGTCTGATTAACGTTCTTCATGAGCCAGCGTGCAAGGTCCCACTCTTCTTCGTCACGGAATGGTCCAAAGTCTGTGCCGTTTTTTGCATTCTGGTCCGCATACATGCGCTCAAACAGTGTCTTGCCCGTTTCCAGAGGCGTTCCAGCGGGTGCACGCCCCTCCTCCTCGTTCTCAAACGGCTCCACAAAGCGCCCAAAATTTTCTGGGTCACCCTCGTCTTCGCAACCGCAGGCCCAGGATTACTACGAAGATAGTGGAGATGACCAGAGTAAGTTTTTGTCTTCATCCTCGTCCACTGACTCAGTATCGTTAGGTGATGACGACCAGGACTACGATGCCCCGGCGGCCCAGGACTTCCAGGATGAGAACATGGACGACGAGGAAGAGGAGATTGACGACGAGGAAGATGAGGATCAAGAACCCGCGCGTGGTCGTACTCGTCGTCCAAGTGAAAAACAGGCTCAGAATTGTACGTCGACCACAGCTATTGGCGCCATTAAATAGTCTCATTGATATGGCCCAGTTGAAGAGCAGCAAGCAGCCAAGGTTCGCAAGCAGCAGAAGGCCCTCAAGGCCGATAAGGCTGCCAAGAAGAAGGCGGGTATTGTCGAGCAGGATACTCGAGGGCCAATTCAGGATGACGTCGTCAATATTTCCTTTTCCGGACTCTACCCAATTCTGACGACTTTTAGTTTACATCGCGCACGGTCACCACCACCCGGCCTACGGCGACCAAAAACCTTGCTCAGCGCGACAGCCGTGTCCCTCCCGCTCCCAAGTTCCCCAGCGCCGACTGGCACATCGCCAAAGCGCCTTCGGATCGAAATGCCACTGCCAGCACCAGCCATTATCAGGACAATAGGCGTGCTCACCATGCACCTGCACCTCAACAGACTTTCCGTGGGATGAGTGTTTCCCCTGTGCGTGAGAATGTCCGTGAACCGGTGCGTGCTGCTTGACAGCCTCTCGACGTCGTCTCACCCTTTGAGATAGCTGCGCAATATCAATGGAGGGATCGTCCCCGGTCGCATCAATCTTCATCTCCCCCCCGCACACTCACACAGCCCCAAGTCTCATCGCCAGCCAACTACCCCGCGCTCGCGCTCGCGCTCCCCCGCCGCGGGGGAGAAACATCATCGATCATCTTCAATGGACTCGGACGACATGCGCCCAACCCAAACTGTCAAAACCCGCACCTCTGGCGGTCGTCCTCGAGCAAAAGACCTCGATGAAGTTTCCAAGGAGTACATCGGCTTTGCCATCCGCCGTTATCGGGGCTATATCAGCACCACGGGTATTTACCCCGAGCCCACTACCGACAGAGAGCTCATCGACCGCGCTTGGGGCGATGCCTGCGTCGAGTTCGGGGAACAACTATCGTTGACGCCCACAATTTATAAGCTGGTGCGTCCTTTGCTTTATTAACCCAGGTCTATTACTAACTACGTCTAGATTGCGTATCGTGGACCCCAAATGCGTGGTGAAATGAAGACCAAGACCCGGCCTCTGACGGAGACAATGTACGGCTTCCGCAGCGGGAACGACAAGAAGACCATTGCCTTCAATCGCAAGCTTGCCGAGGACCTTAAGGAGAACGCCCTCTTCACCATGAAGGTATTCTGTTCACTGTTTGTTGCCTCCATATACTGAATTTTCTGCAGGACGTCAAGGCCAAGAAGGGTTTGTTCAAGCACCCGATTCTCCAAAAAGCATGCAATGCCATCTGGTTTGCTAATCGCCGCGACGAGGGCCCCACATCACCGGACCTCTTCAACCCATTCACCCGTGAAGGGTTGGCCGGTCTCCTCACCGTTGTACGTGTTTGCTCATCTTCCTCCTCCTTCCGTTCCCTCCTGACGTGTTTGCAGACCGAGAACACCATTGACGAGTACCTGACGGGAATCCGGACCGATGTCCCGTTCACCGCCAATGACTACCGGAGCGTTTACCAAACCCACCTACGCGCACTGAAAGAGTTTGAGGAGCACACAGCCAAGTACAAACTCCTCAATACTATCCTCGTTCGTATGCACAACGTCGCACGGTAAGTTTTTCATGCTTCAAATCTTATATCGATCCGTCGCTGATGCAACCCTTCAGCTTCCATTCGGGTGCCCAGCCCATCACGGAGGCCTCTACAGCTGTCCTACCCAAGGATCTTCTTGATGCCGCGCTCCAGGAGTGGGAGGATGACTCCAGTACCGAGACTGACGGCGAGCACGGTGACGATGATGCTTCCATTTAGTGTACTGCTAATTTATATGCCGCCCAATAATATTTATTTGATACACTATCTGTTTCTGTGCACGTTATGGAGTACTACATCTCAATATGTAGCCTACAGTGATATGAAGATATGGGTTTACATAGAAAGCGGTGAGCGCAATGTCGTGCTACATATTACTACAGATCTTCCACCGCAGCTACCGAGTACTACAGTTTTTTGGCCGTGAGCTACAGCGACCTATATAAGGGGGGGTTGTCGACAGGAGTACAGGTGCTACAGTTGCTATGTCGGTCGTTATAGTCAGTCGGTTTTTTCCAGATGTTGTTGCCGTTGATACCCACTGTATGATCAAAAACCCACCGATGCATTCAAAACTACCACGAATATACATTGGGTTCCACCTCAAATCAGTCACCGTGCCAGACCAGACTTTCGGCACCATCAAAACGCGGCTGAATATCACAGAAGAAGGCGGAGGGCACACTAAAAAAAAGGTGTAAACCAACCCGTGGATTCGGTGCAACAATAATCACACACCTGACACTACCCGATAGGGCTCCAACCCGTCCGTTAAACGGGACGGCCGTCGAAAAAACGGCCGTTTTTTCCAACGGGACGGGCATACCCGGCCGTCGGGGCCATGCTTGAGGTCTGGAAACGGACGGGTCCCGTCCGTCCCGGCCGTTACGGCCGTTTCAACGGCAGATACCCGTCCCGTCGGTCCCGGCCGTTTTGAGCCGGGTTTGACGGGTCGTTGCAGCCTCAATTAGATGCGACAAGGAGATTAATTGAGGTGTTACATTCGTGTAGAAAGAGATATATTAATCCTCTCCAGCTGCCTTTTTCAATGCCGCCCGCGTTACACGTAACCGAGCCTTGACGAACATTAATGTTCGGATGGTTTCCGCCTTCAAGCTTGCACGGCAAAGCCCAATGGTGTCGCGACCGCCTGAAAAAATGCGCTCGACGGCCACAGCCGATCCTACCCAGATGAGATCAGCAAGACCCAGCACGCAGGATGAAAAAACATACCTGGAATGCACAGGACATTACGGGCTAAAAGGTACAAACGGGGAAACTGCAGGCGGCGGCTGTACCACCAATGCAGCGGATCGACGTTCCCGGGCTCGGGAACGGCGGTGAGTCGGAAGTAGTCCGCGAGTTCGTTTTCCAACGCCTCTGTCGCCCGTTTCTTGTAGCGGCTCGTGAAGTCGAATTTCTGGGGGGATCCTAGAGCGGAATCATCGTCGGTGGCGGCTGATGGAACTGATTTGGAAGCGTAGACGATGTCGAAGTGGGATTGCAGAAGTTCCTTCGCAAGGTCCAACTCAACTAGGAGTTCAGGTTCACCAGCGTAGTCAGTTTTGAGCCCGTTGTACGACAAGCGGGGTTCGAGCACTAGGGGAAATGTTAAGGCTAGTAAGACAACGTGATTGAAAACGCACAGGTGGCCCACATATAATACTTCGATTGATCAAATTTAGCAAAATACTCGCTCAGTTTTAGATGCGCTTCAACGAGGCCATCGCGGAGAACCGGATCAGCGGTAGCGGGGGGCTTGGTGAGTGCGGCCTTCAAATGTGATTGCAAACCAAGGAAGATCGCGTGAGTACTCGATAGCATAGGCTGCTTCGTGGCGGACATTTGCGTTGTCGCATCACCATAAACCATGAACCAGTCCGTAACCAGCTTCAGAGCAGTCCAGTCGGCAGGGGTAAGCTCGTGGGCTCGAAGCTCCTCATCCTTTGCGACGTAATTGAAAATGGGGCCACGGAATTGCAACGCCCGACCTACAGAGATTAATTTCAGAACAAAGGTACAAAATCAGCGCTTACGGAGCATTTGATGAGTTGAGGACCAGCGCGTCTTTACATCGAGGATAAGCATAAGCACCTTCTCATCCTTGAGATCGAGGTCGCAAATGGCACTTGAAGAGGAAGAGGCTGCGGCTTCTCTCTGTTCTTTATACCAAGCTGCAACCTCCTTCTGCCATGTCTTGCGCCGCTGGGGGCTGGAGCGAACGTGGCGTACAATTTTCCGAAGCTCAAGGTCGATTAGAAAGAAATCGAAGAATAGAAGGATGGAATCCTACCTTGAAAACAGCCTTCCCGACGGCGCTAGCGGGTCCAATGGCCGTAGACTCGGGTGAATCTTCTGTTTGGGTTGCCTCGGCGTCGCGTTGAGCGCTAAGGGATTCGGTCGTCGCTTCTTGATAACCTCCCTGGCGCGACTGTGACTTTTTTGACTCCTCTTTGGTCAGGGCACCGATCGCCTCCAGAAGCTTCCGGTGTTGGATTAGAGAGTTCGGAATTGTGGCGCCGGTACCGTGCTTACCTTAAGTGCCGACAAGTGGATGGTGTGAGGCATACATCGCATCCTTCCGTTGATGGCGGAGAAGGGGTAGCCAGCCTCACGGGATCGATCCGCGAACGCTGCGACCATGGTGTCATTGTTAGTCGCGTTATCCATCACGAAAGCAGTAATCTAATGGAATTTAGTGCCAGGGCAAGTCGAAAGGAAATGCCTCTTACCCGCCCCTCGAGTCCAAATGCGATGACGGTCTCCCACACAACTGTGGCCATATTTTCCCCCGAATGCTGACCGAGTAATTCACGAAAGTCGATCAGACATTCCTCTATCAACAGCCAGAAGTTCGAACCGACGAGGAGGATGGCATAAAAATGGACGCACCAAGCTTTCCATTGTTTCCTATATAATGCACCACAATAGCCAGGAACGCGTAGCCATTGTTCGACGTCCACGCGTCCAAAGACAAGACGAAATCCGACACATTTTCCGAGAAGAATTAGCCAGATTGTTTACAACGAAGAAACATTGTTGGAATGGACATACCGCAAATATCTGCTTCAGCGCCGCTTTCATCTCCTCTGACATCCTGGAAATACGCTCCTTCACCGATTGATCATGAGGTATTTTGAGCCGTTTACGATGCGCATATTGAAGCATTTCCCGAAACTCGGGTGCATTGACCGCGGTGAAGGGTTGGTCGCATACCGCGACCCACCTAGCGACCAGATCTTCGAAGTGTTCCTGGTCCCATGCCTCCTAGAGCAAAATCAGTAGCGGCCAAAACTGCTAACACGCGAAGACATACCTCGGCTACAGCAGCCTGTTTTTCGAACATTGCTTTGATATTTTTGTTGAGCTGTTCGGCTTTCTTGGCGTATACGGCGGCGATGCTGTCGTCCATAACTTTGGACCCACGGGCCAATTGAAGTTCGTCGGGCATTGGAAGCGTCTCTCGATCCTTCAGCACTTGGAAAAGGCGGTAGTGCGGTTTAAAATGCTTCTCCAGGTGTGATTGTAGCTCTGAAGAAGTTGGTGAGTGTTCCGTATAGTAAAGAAACCCGTTCACATACTGCTGGTATTGTGGTTCGACTTTTCAGTAACCTTGAGGGTTTTTCTGTTCCCCAACCACGATTTGTAGTAGCGGGCGTTCTCCTCCTTTGATCTGTCCGCGTCCGTGTCGACTTCTTCGTAAAAGTGGTAGATGGGATTGCGGTAACGCCCCTGAGTATGGTTAGTGAGCGAAGTTTGTAGTTCATATTCAACAACGTACAATTTTCTTTGCCGGGTTAGATGGCTCGTCGGCAGCATTTGATGGCCCAGCAGCGGCGTTCGATGGCCCAGCGGCGGTGTTCGATGGCCCAGCGGCGGCATTCGATGGCCCGGCGGCGGCGGATGGTGATGTGGTTGTCTGCATCTGGTAGCGCAATAACTGAAGTAAAGATGTGCTCAATTATAATTGTAGGACTTACGGTCAAGTCGGCCTTCGCTTTCCCCTTTTTCTTAGATTGGGTCGGTTGAGCCAGCGTCCGCGAGGCAGCAGCCTTCTTAGTTGGAAGATTCGCCGCAAGCTTTGAACGTTGTTAGAATCCAGACATGCGAGTAGCGCAACTATACGTACCTCTGAGTTGGATACTTGCGCCTCAGCATCACTATCGGACTCAGAACCCTCCTCCCCGGTGAAATCTTCGTCTTCAGGCTCAGTATCAACATCTTTCCCTTTGCGCCGAGGTTTATGCTTTCGCCGTTTAATCGGTTTCGGAGGCTGATCGTCGACAGGATTCCCGTCAGAGTCTAGGCCCTCCGCGTCAAGTACCACCTGCATCCGCGGATCGTCTCGCTTGCGCTTGGGACGACCATCTGCGTCTCGAGGGGAAGTAAAATAAGTCGGGTGTGGTATGGTAGAATAAACTATTGACGCACCATCATCGACACCCCCGGGCACGGGGATTTTCAAGTACAGATGTGACATGGGTCCGAGCCCAAGTGACTCCATGGTGTCGTGCCACGACGTCCGCCGACCGCATATGGTATTGAAATGCAGAAAGTGACGGCCATCGCTTGGGAGCAGCTCCAAATCGTCGGGATGCATATAAACATCGCCCATGGTGGTCGTACCCCTCACCACTGAAAATAAATTAGCTAGTATTCATCATCGAGGGCCGACACACTCACAAACAGGGAGAGAGAGGCGGCTGAGCCCCAGAATAAAAATGGTGAAGAGGGATATACCACACACTCGTTTGAGACGGCGCGCAGACATGAACGAGAAATGGGAACGATGGCGGCGATGACCCAGGATCAGGGGGATGATTAGATGATAGCGAAGAAATTGGGGAAACAGAATCGCAGCTGTAAAGTATTGAGACATCGTCAAAAAATGAATTGTGAAGGCAAGGATGCACAACTCACCGCCGAATATTAGCGCTGACTATGAAGGCCGACATCGGACAAAAATAAAATGTTTTTGCAATCCGAACAAGTCCCGCACATTCCCGACAAATCACCAACAATCATTGACACTCATTGATGGTCATTGACAGTCATTGATGGTCATCGCGAATCCTTGTCAATCCTAAGGATTCCTAAGGATTGTCAAGGACTCGGGCATTGGCAAAAGTCCTTGAGGTATGTACACTATGGTTGCACCTGCATCAAAGTCATTGAATCCTTAGGAAGATCGTTACCGCGGCGGCGCCGAATGATCCTATCATTCGGCTCTACTCGGCTCACCGGCACTCTACGGCTTGTCTACGGCTCATTTCTTTTGACCTCAAAGTAGGAAGTCATTACAAGTTAACTTTGCTTCCTCCCATTTGCCTTTTACCAGTATGAACTATGCCGGGTTGACTCGAGGGCTGTTCGTGCAGGCTGTATTTGGGCTGACTCGATCCAATGTTCAACTAACGTCTCACTTATTCAATACATCGGGCGAGTCTCACTCCAATGCGACGCAAGCATTTACCTGACCTTGATTGTGCCGTGAGTTCTTCCTCCCTATCTCCCCGTTCACTTTTCTTCCCTCTTGGGCTCTTACTTACCTCGAACGTGCCTGCTTCACCTCTCGACATTTAATCCCTCTCAAAGTAGGCGTGGTTTCACCTTGATCTGTTTTCCATTGTATTACGGACTTTTCACAGAGCACCATTCAGCTCCTATATAAGCTAATTTCCAGAGCTTTCTAGGGGTGCATTGTGCCTGCTATTTATTCTCATCGCGTCGGCTTGAATCTGTAAATCGAGTCGCCCCACATACTCCCCGCGTTCTCGACACTCATAAGTTGGCCTAGTTTGTTTCAGTCCATGCATTACCATCGAGTCCTTGCAGTAGTTGGCTGTGATTCTTCAGCATTGCACACTGGCATCAAGTACCTCTTCGTAGACTCGAACCTGATTAATGTTGTGAAGAGCCAGCCACTGGCTTAAGTCTAACCTTTTCATTGCGATAGCAGGAGCTGTGTGCAAGTTTGTCGGTAGGCCAGGTAAGCTCGTCGGATCCCAGACTTTGTGGCATCCTAACCGTGGAACTTCACCGGATGAGGCAGTTTGCCGCCTGTATATCTCAGAAGTGGTGGGAATAAGTCAGAGAATTCCATCAGGAATTTATGCAATATCGTTCGAATTTAAGTGTACTCGGGAATTGTATCCGAGTTGAGTTGAACTAAAACCTCGCAGCGACCTTCAAACCGAAATTCCGACTCATTGAGTGCTGTCAGGGTGCTGAGGACTTGTGAACAAACTTTTATTGAGGCTTTAAGTGCTTTATCAATTCATCTAGCGAGCCTTATACACGGGCATTCGGGGATGTTGAATTAAATAGGTACGGCATGTACGATGTGCCATGACTTCGTTCAGGCGCCAAAATGAAAACACATGCATTGTCCATCCAATGAAGGAGTCTCACTATTCCTAACTATGAGTGTTGTATTCAAAATTTCAACATAGTGAACCACAGGTCAACTACCATACTCCTCGGGCCAAAATTCGGGCCCCATACTTATCGGATGAATAACGAGAGGAGCAACCTGGCTATTTCGAAGCCTTCCATGTCGGAATATGGTGGCTTCGCTGGACAGAAAATTCAATGCTGATGGTACTAGTCAAAAAAACGATTCGGCCGTGGGGTCCTTGAATCTCCACCCTGTGCATGAAGTGAGGAAGAGGGGCGAGCTTCAGTAATATTAAGATGCAAAATGAAAATAGATGTTGATTGAATTGCCTTCGCAGTCGGAGTTGGGCTGCAATTCGGAAAGTTCCAGAGGAGATGCTCAGAGTATTGCTATCTGTAAGGAAGGCTGTCCCATCGCGGAAGGACACACAATGCGGTGTGATATAATTTGGGTTCACTTCCAAAGTTCCAGTCGACTTGAGCTGAAAACAAAGTCGAACCATGTAGACTCGGGATCTCAAACTGTAGTCGGTATTTGAAGTGAATAAGACGGTGATGCTATAAGGGCTGCAGAGCGAGCTTCGACTCAGATGACAATGCAGAAACGGTGGATGGAAACTGACCTGGGCCGAAAATAGAGTATAAAACTATCTTGATGTCAAGTTTGAGACCAAAGGCGGGTAGTCCTACACACAAATCGAAGTTAACTGAAGTTTAGATTCCTAGAGTAAGAACTGAACTAACCCTGGTACGGAGAATGATGCCCACCGAAGTTGAGGTTCAGCAGCTCCGAGAAGCCCGAGTCCAAGGCCCGCTTGATGAATTAACAAGTGCCACGTATATGTTTACCATCCCAAGAGTGCACCAAGCATCCGTGGACCTTCCGTTAGTGGTGGCTAGGTCTGATTGCCCTGAGGAACCAATTCTGAGTTGCATATATTGTAGAAACGGGAACATACCTCGACTTACACCCCCATAGCGTCGGCATCCCTGCGAAAGGTGTCAAGGCTTATGCTGAGAATCTTGAGGGACGATGGAATAGCAGCCAGTAAAACCCCTTTGAACAATAATAGAGATATACATGGTCCAAGTCCCGTTTTAAAGGAATAGAAGAACCTTCGGACGTGGGGTCAAGGTAGGATGGCGGAGGTCAGTTCGCTAAATTCGGCCATAGAATTGAACACAGATCAAAATCTGATGGTGTTGGATGTCTCGGCTTCGAGCATGCAGAAGAAAGGGGGTGTTATTGATCTGATGGATGCAAGGCTTCTCTAAAATGCTTTCCAGGGATGGTGCATTGTCACCAAACGGCCGCATAAGTGACTGACAAAAAAAGCTGAGGGAGATCAAGATTTAATGATGTCCAGCACTTGCGCTCGTCCTAGAGGCCAAGACAACACCATCCTCGGTTTAAAGAGTGAAATGCGGCACACTGGATACGTTAGGTGAATCAAACACAGACTGAAGTGCCGAGATCACAAATGCTCTCCTGGCCGCAATTGCACAAGAATATCTTCTGCCCGAGGAGGGTGTTGTGTCCCCAAATTTGGCATATGGTTTGCTGCTTTATTCAAAGAATGTGCTCGGTCGGGATGCCAAATTTGGCGGGGCAGGCGGGAAGCTTCTGATAAACTTGCACTCCACCAGAGGAATTCCCTTGATGCTACAAAGCTACGAAGTAAATGGGGACGATGTGAAGGCTGAAATTCTAACCTAGAAGGCAGAGGCGGTGTTGTCCGCAGCCTTCCCGTGGAACTGCTTGCCATACAGCTGAATGCAACATCAGATACACCCATAAGCCAACATCACCGAGATCTCCGAACTTGTTCCCACGGCCTGCATCTTGCGTCCTACGATTACAACCTCGCGCCGCCGTTCCTCCCGCTCGCTGCCGCGTCGAATACTCCTGCTACCATTGATTCCGACGCCATTTGCTGCCCTGCCCCTCCTATTAACCACCACATTGCATAGTCGTTGGTCTCAGACTCGGTATCTTCCATTTCACCCCTATACTACCCGATATATATTTTTGCAGTGTAGTCTATGATGCCTTGCCTCTCCGGGTTCTGTCTGAGTCTCTTCTTTCCCTTCCGGATGTCGCCGTTACCACAGGCATGCTCCTTCCTTTGTCTTCTGCACTCTGGCTCAAGTCTCAGTGAAGTCGAACTCTTTGACCTCTTTGACACTTAAATTCCGCCCCTCTCCCGTTCCTACTTGACGGACCAATGTTGGAGAAAACCGAATTGGAGAGGAGTGAAGGAATGCACTAGCTGAAAATTGAACTAAAGAGCTACAAAATAAAATGGCGAGCATCGTTGTAGAAGTTAATCCTACAGCACAGGGAGATCGGCAAGGTGGAGTTCTCGGCAATGCTGACTCGACATGAATAGGGGGCCGCTGTCCGTGCATCCAAGACCAGATTGAGCTGCGCGCGTACGAAGTAGAAGATCATTCATGGGAACTGTCGGGATTTTAGGGGTAATATTCCTCGAGCTTCTTAGTCATTGAGAATCTTCGAAGTGCAGCTTCGTCTTTGAGAAATGCATCCCGTGAGGGCGATCATGACGTGCGATGGGGGTTGCATTGTATTTCTTTCGGTGGTTTCTCAAGAGTAGGGGAAAAGGACGTGTGAATGTTGCGGGATGATTATGATGAAAGAGACCCACTGAGCAAAAATGGAGCATCCGAAGAGCGACCAACACAAGAGGGGACATATAGAATTACGAAAAACATTCCCGGTCTCCCTAAATTCCCGACACCATCTATTTTTCAACATCGCCGAGATGCCCGAGATGGAAAATCGGATCCGCTGGGGTGAAGATGGAACCCTTTGTCTAGGGAATCAGATAGAGAATCATTTTAGTGGGAGACCTGCAGCCCACTGCGCGCTTGCGTGAGAATTGTGTAGAATCCCATCCTAACCTCCGCGTGGCCGCATTATGTCTTTCAGACATGATAATGTCTTAAGTGTACACCCTCTTCAACATACTGTGGATTATTCTTTGGATGACCTTGAAACGGGTATTAGTACTACCTCGGGGGCACTGTGAAAGTGGTACCGTGTAGAACTATACAAACTCTATGTTGCAGTACATATCTCAGCTTCTTTTAGGGAGAGACACTGAGGAGGCTGCACACACAGGAAGGCAGCCTAGTCTGGGCCGCAATTGCGGCACATCTTCGGCAGTGTTGCGTGGTAGAACACAAGACGGCACAAATGATAAGAATTAAAACCCGAGATTTGCCGAAGGCGGTGCAGCCGGCAGTTTGCCGGCATCACCAATTTCTGGACTTCTGAAACATCCTGAGCGTTCGGGATTCGTTCGGAGGTCTCGGGAGTGCTGAGGATTCACCGGGATATGCAATGATTCTCGTGCAAAATTCAGGTGCAAAAATGACGGATTTCCAAGGAATTACCCAGATTGATGGAGATTGCCAATGACCCAGAAGTTCAGGATTTGCAAGGATTTGCTCAGGAACACCAGTGATATGTGAGGATTCGGCGGGAATGCGCAGGATAGTCGAGGATTGGTAGTGACTGGTCGGGATTGTCAATGACGATCAATGATTGTTCGGGATCATCAATGATTGTTGGTGATTTTCATGCAAACTGGTATTTTGTCCAACTCCGGCCACCAAAGCTGACCCGCAGGAGAGAGCGCAATAAGCAATGGAGTAGGCCAGTTCGTAAGGAGATTGGTGTTCCTTCAGCTGGAAGTGGGGTCCTAACCCCAGGATCGCGGCAAAGGCAAAGAGTGCCGGTGCGACAAATAGTGTGAGGTTAATAACAGCCCATCGTAGTAAAGATTTTGAGACCAAGGCTTCACGCCGAGTGGCGAAGAGAGTTCCGCGGGCTAGTATGATTGGGCGAACCGTTCGGTCAGAAGGAGGGAAACACTGAGGAGCTAGAGACTCACCGGGCAGAAGCTTGCTTTGCGTCGGATCATCATACTTGATTAGGGGCATTACAGAGTTGCCTCGCAAGACTTTGGTGCGCTCGCGATGGAGATTAAGTATGCGGCAGTTAATTCCATGCGATTATTTCACTATCTCTACCATGCTGCTTCCGCATGCCTTGCATATGATGTGGAGTCGCCAATTTGCAAGTTATAATCCCAGTCGCCTTGGAGTTTGCCCGCGTACACAAGAAAATGAGGTGGAATTGAGGGCAGAATTGGGACAGAAAATAATCTAAAAGGACCCAAGAGAGTGCGACAGGAAGGAGCGAAATATCGCGAGGCCCGGACGTCGAGCGATGAGGATGTGGAGAGAGGCCACGGTGCGGTTTGTTTGCCGAGACGATCCCGCACTGCAATACTCGGCAATCTCTGCAGGCTTGCTTCCTGATTGTACCTGGAAAAGGCCGTCGAACCCGTCAAATGGACGGGAACGGGTACCCGTCAACGGGTCGACCCGTGCCGTACCCGTCCCGTCTCTGAAGTCAATCCAAACCTCTGACGGACGGGTCCAAACCCGGCCGTCCGGCCGTCAACCCGTCAAAAACGGGGACGGGTTGGAGCCCTACTACCCGAGCTCCACTGAACATTGTTGTACTTTCCCTCCTTCTGCCCCTTGATTGCGAATATGTGCAGGATTTGGACCATCGCAATCCAGACAGAATCGTCTGCAAAGAAGCGCCCGGGACAGATGCTGCAGTCGGCATGGATCAACATCTAGCGCAACATCAGACAAAAGCTTACCGCCTCCCGAAACCGAAAGCGGCTCGGGCTGGATCTGGCTCTGGATTTTGATACATACATCTGAGATATTATCATAATATCGGAGGGTGAGGACCCACGATATATTGGCCAGCACCGTGGTTCTCGCGGGGATAAAGCTGCCATTATATTCGTCTGCTTTTGTGGTACAATGTGGAATACCTGGAAGGCGGAATCAGTAGTAATCTTGTCAAATAATTGGCGCCAACCTAGAGGTGTCACTGATTTCCAACGCAAAGTTTCTTTCAAAATGGCACCCAGGTAAGGTAAATCGTCTCTGTCCTCGAACCGGGGAAGGCGGTTTCGACCAATCTTAGTATCTAATTCTTGATGGGCTCGGCGTTGAACGTCAGGGTACAAAATCATCGCCAAAAAGAAATTCGTAAGAGCAGTCGCAGTCTACGCAACTCGGGTTATCACCAGTCAAAGAGGAAGCGGGCGACTATTACTGTGTCTACACTGGCTAAGAAACCCCTTGAGCCATGGCAATATATATAAAGAGGAAATCACGAACCGCTATAGACAACGCCCCCGCAGTTTTTGATAAGCTCTTCATCGCTGCCATCCGTCGGACGAGACTCGTCTTCCAAAAGGGAGCCGACCATTGATCGCACTGCCTTCCCGGAAGCCTTGAAGCTTTATTATTAAACAAAATTCAACCAATCGGTGTCGCAAAACATCACCAGCTGTTTCTTGACCGCGATGAAGGGGGCTTCGCGCATCTGGACCGATAGTCCACGCTTAAACAGAGCGGTACGCTTAAAAGGAGCTATCCACGATGGTAGATATTTCACTATCCGGAATTTTAGTGGTGCAGACGATAAAAGTTACAAACTCACAAATAGGAAGTGTATCCACCAAGGCAGCGCCGAGAGTTTCTTCCGAGTGGCGACGAACCTCTTCCGCCAGTTGGACAAAGGGATCATCATCGGATACAACACGATGGCCATAAGTCACCATCATGATTATGGCCGCCGCCATGCTAGGTTGTACACGAAAATTTGAGCATCAACATCTCAAAACGGAGGACTGCTTGCATACCGCTTAAGATGATCAGATAAATGTTGCGGCGTATCCAACAAGTTTTGCAGCAGTACTGTGACTTCAGATAGCATCACTGGCCGATACTCCCGCGCAACAACACCTGGTTGAAAATGTTGCTGGACGATCCGGCGATGGGTGAAAAATCCCTCATGGTACGATTGCAAAACTAGATTCCAATCCCAACCATCCTTAACAACAAAATGAGAGTGGATTGCAAGGAGAACCGTCATACACAAGGGTCCTTAGGTCCTTATCATGGGAAGGCGGGGCCTGACCGAAGTTTGTAGGTCTGGTATAAGATGGAAGGTACATAGAGAAATACCTGTCAGACCAGACAGCCCCGCGGCGGTTAAGCAATTCGTTTGCGGCATCGAAGGAGTTAATGGATAAAATTGATGTCCTCAGCACGCGTTGAGCACGCGTAGATAAATGACGTCGCTTTCTGGAAGATACGCTTGTTAGATAGTGTAGAGGGCTCGATGTACAGTACTCCCTGAATTTGCAAGCAAGAGCCGCATAACCATCCCACTCCCGTCCGCCCGTTGGTATATCTTTCAGATTTCCGACGATGAACGCAGGCTCAGGACCAGGAGGAAGAGGTAATTCCTTGAGATTCTCGGGAAACCGTTGTCGAAACCAAATCCAGCAAATTACTAGGCAGAATGCCGTTGTGCAGGTCAATGCAGTTGTAGTTTCGAATCCCATAGCTGTGGAGGTGGGACGCAAGGGCAGTGTGCCCAGTGCATCAAATAAGAAAATAGAGAGCGTGTGATGCCGTCTCGGCCGTGCGGGGCGAACAGGGTCCATAGTGGTCCCTTGAGGGGGCCACATCTGCCAATGACTGAATGACTGGAGGCATTGAATCCCACAGTTTTACTGAAATCACACCTTCTAGCTTGATATCGAGGCAACTGGTGGTCGATGACCTAAACGCCGTCGACCCCAAGGGAGAATTGGCATTAAAATTTCGGATGGGGGGGTCTGGGGGTATATACAAGAGTTAAGTTTTATGGGAATTCAGAAGTCTCATTTTCCCACGCCGTTGATTGTTGCACAGCCACGACCTCTTCTCTGTCATCAACCAGCATCCCCTCACGGTGGGTGCGGCAGCTTGAGGCCCTACGGTCCTTTGACATTCCTCACAGTATGGCGCTTGAGGCCCTACGGTCCTTTAACATTCCTCGCAGTATGGCCACCGAGGTCAAAATTACCGATGCTCCTCCCCCCTTCAACGACCCTAGCGCGGACATCATTATACGCTCCTCCGAAAACGTCGATTTTCGGATCCACAAGATCCTCCTGGCGCTAGCGTCTCCGTTCTTCAAGGAAATGTTCGAGGTTCCTCAACCAAGGAACATCGATGGCGATCACGATAAATCCGACTCCCAGACCCGCGACGGCATCCCCATCATCTTCATGTACGATGACCAGAATCGGGTCTGCGGGAGAGCAGTCGTGAACTTTGTGCTCGAATCGTGCCACCCTGCGCGTTTGCAATCAAACAGGCCTTCCCTCTCCGCGAACATGGTCGGGAGTGTCGTAGATGTTGCCACACGATATCGCATGGATTGGGCGGTAAAAAGCGCCGTTCGGGATTCTCGTCTTCTACAAACCCATCCTTTTCTGTTGTTTGCGCATGCCTGCCACCAGGGATTGGCAGCAGAGGCGACACTTGCTGCCAAAGGAACTTTGAGATTCTGTATCGAAGACTTTCCTCGCGATACAGCACTAAAACTGATCTCCGGGTATCAGTATCACACCCTGTTGGAATTTCATCGACGTTCCGGAAAGGCAGCTGCGTCAATTGCTCGGGGTGAAAACCTCATGTGGATCTCGGAAGAAATAGTGGACAAATTTTGCAAACGACACAATCCCTGCAGTTCAAAACAAATCACCAGAGTCGATGATTGGAATCTTAAACTCGTTCACAACCTCAACAGGCTTCTAATCCGCGACATGACCAATGGGGAGTATAAGGACAAGCAGAGTAAAACTCACTCGAGCCAAGAATGGTGGATCGAATATATGGAGTCAACAGCCCTGGCGCTGGAGTCGCGCCCACACAGTTCTACGGTCAGCGACACCAAGCGCGTCGACCAGGCTATAAAAGATGGCTGTTCTTGTCCAATATGCGCCGTCCACACGTGCTCGTTGATGCGGGACTTCGTTCTCTTGTTCAAGCGGAAAATCGACGAGGTTATTGACAAGGTGATATCTTCTGCCCTCCACTGACGGCACTCACAGATTTCTTCGACTAGATCGGCAAATCCCCTGAATGCGCATTTGTTTAACTCGCCCTACCTACGTGTACCGAAATTGAAATATGTTTGGAAAACCAAGCCGACCGAAGTATTCGCCCAAGTATCAGTCGCCGAGCGACAACATTAGCACCTTATCCACGGCCACTCAGGTAGCACCCGAATTGATTGAGGGTCTATCACGGTGAGCTTCCTGTGCTCCCCTGAATCTGTCTGAATGCTCGCAGATATGTTCGGAACCCGTTCCGGCCTGGGATCCTCATGCCTCTCCACCGATGGCTATAGCTGTCTCGCTTTACAACCGAACTCGGGTGAGAGAAATTTTAGGAAGTTTTCCGACCTCGGGTGCTGAGCTCAAGGACTCAACACACGCTAGATCTGCGGGCTCCGATTGAGAAAGTTTCCCTTTGCGGGACCGATTTTTTTTTTTGAATTTCCTAGGCCTACCTCTCTTATAACTCAGTTCGCGCAACTCATCTCAGCTCGCAACTGAGTCTTATCTTGAGGCATGAAACTTTTTGCCTGCTTCGGGTCCTTCCTCGGGTCATGCCTCAGCGCGAAGCCAAGTATCCCGGCGGCCTAATCAAACCATTTATGTGTTTTCAATCTCAAATCTCGACTGAAGGGCGCGCGCCTCCAGTTACTCGGCACGGCTCCAGTTCAGCCAGAGCATTCCGACGCCACCTATGATAAAGCTCAACGGTTCACTGGCGGCCAGTGACTACCTGCTCAGTTTATGTTCTACCGAGACGCGAGGCGGACGATCCTTGTCACTGGCCGGCGTCGGTCGCGGGTCTCAAATATCACGGACTGTCTCGAAATTTTCGCTCATGCGGGCCCAGGTAGAGTGACATCTCGCAATTCAGGCCGAACACCCAAAAGGAAGTAATATGACCTACTCCTTCCTGGCAGTATCTTGGCAATCTTATCTTGGACGGTGGTTCCTCTCGAACTTACAAACGGCATATTTTTTTTGGTCCCAGCTTCAGCCTCATGGCTATAGCTCGCTGGCTGCCCTGTTCCTCTTCACTCTCTGCATGCGGCCAACGACACGGATGCTGTATGAGCATGGGGCACCGGGTGCTGTATACTTCGGATGCAATGGCGATACACGCAGCAAAAAATGGCCGCCCAGCTTTGGCAGGTATTTAAGGTCCTATCTCGAACCTATCTCCCCGTATCCCTATCCTTCGTCGAATTATGCCTTCAGTTGTGCTCCCCGACAAAGCGACGATCTCCTATGATGTTCTGAGTCCTCATCTAATCGGTCAAGCTCTCCCGTTGGTCCTCGTCGGCGGTATGAGCTCCACCAAAAGCGACTGGCGCGCGTTGGCTCCGTCTCTGGCGCGATCCCGTCCTGGTGGGATATTTTCTTTCAATCTAGCGGTCATCGCTGATCTATATGCAAGTTCTGGTCTATGATTATCGGTAAGTTGCTTGCGCCCTCCAATTCTTCAGTATCCTGACTCTCCGTGGCACGTAGAGGAATCGGAGACTCCACTTTCTCTTCAAGATGCGGAACCGATGAGATTTCCATGGAATCCCTGGCGCGAGATCTCCTGTGCCTCATTGCCCATTTGCGGTGGCCGGAGGTAGCGATTTGCGGGTACTCTATGGGCGGTCAGTCACCCTATTTAGCTGGGTTATTTTTCTGCTAATTAAGTGGCGTTCCCCAGGGGTGGTGGTGCAGCAAATGCTAGTACTCCCGTACCTTCAATCGCATCCGACGCCCCTTCCATTTCGGGTTACCCACGTCGTCTTGGCTGAGACTCGCTCTGTTGTTCTTCGGGACCCCCAGTATGGACTGCAGATAAAACCAACAAGTGTTCCACGCACGCCTGCGGAGAGGAAGGAGGTGATACGGCGGACGTTGCAATCGACATTCGATCCCTCCTGGTTGCACGCAAACCCTGCGAGATTTGACTGTATCCTGCAAGACGCTATTCATGGCCGGTTCGTTTAAAATCATTGTCAGAGGCCGGGGTCTGACCCTTCCCGCAGTCCACGACCCCCGGCTACTATCGGTGCAGTATTGCCTTTACCCAGTTATATTGTCGTGTTCATAGTCAGGATGCAATGCAGAAAAGCAGAGAAAAGCTGTTAGTTCTCACATTGCTTCCGAAATATAACGGCGCTGACTTTGCCACAGCTCCAAGCGTTCGATTTTGCGCATCTTCTGCCGAACATCTCCCGCAATACGCGGGTCCTGGTCATCCACGGCGAGCAGGTGCGTACGGACTTGTGGCGCTCCAAAGCTTTCCCCTGACGTCAAACAGGACGCTGTCATTCCCTTTCGTTGTGCGCAGGTCGGTGGGAAATGATTCTAGTTACCAGAACGGCTTTCACATTCTTCCAGGAAACTTTACAACGAATTCCTGGTGCACGTTTCATCGAATTGGGCAACAAACCTGGCCAGGTGCCCAGCCTCGCATTTGGACACCAGTGGTATGAATATTTCGATTCGCAAGTCTGGTATAACGTTATAGATATGTATCTGCGGAAGTAGTCGGTGCTACAGCGGAATATCGTGTTCTGGGATCGAAATAATTATCCGGGTAGATGCCCATGCGCCCGACGTCAATGTACATATCTTTTTCTCTTTATTATTTGCATCCGGCGCGCCCTGAATCATGCGGACCAATGAAAACAACCTCACGCGTTCAACGTTCAACCGCTGATTGGGTGGGTGATGGGGCGTTGATTAGGCGGCGCGGCATTTAATATTCACGAAGGAATGCGCCTTTCTGAATACATAAGGTCGCTGGTCAGGAGCGATCCACCCTCATGAAGCATATCACATCGTGTACAAGACAGTTATCACTACGACAGTTATCACTACCGAACTTCCCGAAGCCTGGCTTCGTCTCATCCCTTTGACTCCCAATGGGCGACGCCAAAACTTTCTCTTCTGCCGAGTCGACGATAGCCTGCAATAATGGTGTTCCCTTCCACGATGGCGACATAATTGTTCGCTCTACCACGGCACAGGTCGATTTTCGCATCCACAAGGCGTTCCTCGCGGTCGCATCCCCCTTCTTCCGTGATATGTTTTCGCTTCCACAGAACGAAGCACCGTCTCGGAGCGCTTCGGTCGAAGATATGAAAGACGGCCTTCCCATTGTGCCCTTCGAAGAGGACCCGGAAACGCTCGGCACGCTTATACAGCTTTGTTATCCGCGCTGGATGCTTCTCGACTGCAAGCTCATCTTTCCAACAATTGAGCGGGTTCTCCCGGTCTTGACAGCGGCGAAGAAGTACGCAATGGATGGCGTAGAGCGCGAGGTACGCGCAGTCCTCATCTCCCCCCGGTTCGTCGACCCAGACCCGTTGCGCGTGTTTGCGCTTGCCGTGAAGCATGGGATGTACGAGGAAGCGAAAATCTGCGCCCGCCACACTTTGCGAACTCCGGTCCTGGCGAAACGATACATCCCAGAGCTTGAGAACATCACCGCTGGCGCGTACTACCATCTCCAGGACTATCACATCCGCTGCGGAGCTGTCGCGGCCGGCGTCGTGCAAGACGTCCGTTGGATTATTAACGAGACGTCGGTATGGTTCGATTGCTCAGGCTGTCGAGGAGGTTCACCGCCGGTGATGATATCAGGGGATAGAAGGAAGTGGGTGGCCAAGTGGTGGGCAGATTTTATGATGGAAGCTGGCAATTTGCTGCGGGACTGCCCGTCTGGGGTCGTGGTGGGTGTCGATTCCCATGTCGTCCAGATGGCGATGGAAAAAGCAAGCACATGCGTAGCGTGCCGGTCCAGAGCCTTGCGCGAGATCAAGGAGTTCTGTGCGATATTTTCCGCGCAGGTGGACAAAATGGTTGACGGGGTGAGCTCTTTCTTCTCAGTGGCATTTCGGGTGCTGAGGGGAAGTTTGATTTAGGTTGAATTCAGCTACTTGGCGCCAAATGGGATTGCATAGACGGATTTGAGGGCAAGACCAACCTACATAGTGTAGTTTTCCAAAAGTGGGGTGGAATACGATGGGAAAGACGATCTCGATTTTCGAACCATTGACACGTGACCTTGGTTGAACTGCAATCTGTCAATTGAGCAAGTCCTTGAGATTTTCTGAAAGGGTGCAGTATAATCTATAAAATATGTTTCGGCCAGACGTTCGGGCTCCACGGATATGCTTCATCACCCGACCGAGAGATTGCATCCGTGCATTTTTTTTTGCTACTGCTTGCTACTGCTTCTCGTTGGCTTCTCGTACCTTCACAACATTTCGCCAGGCGGCCATAATTTTTATTCAGTTATAGAGCAAGTCGCAAACTCTGGAATCACGGTCCAGTGGTGTATGCTTGCAACTGGTACGTGTAAGAAGACCTCGGTCGATTCGGGGTGGGGCCATTGACTTTGGGTTTCCGTTTTGTCTCAAATTTATCTTGTCTCCTTCTGACTCTCACACGACAACCAGACAATATCACGCTTGGTAGTACGGCGTATAACTAACGTCTTGTATTCCACTGGGAAGAAGCTCGACCATTCAGGTCTTTTGGCCTCGATCCCGAAAGGACACCTCAACTGCGATAAATAGTACGGGCATCGTGCAGGATTTATGGATGACTCCGTTAAACTCGGGTCAGACTCAAGCGTAGGGGATAAAGGGGTTGGAGAGGTATTTGAACTTGACCAATAATTTGAATGGGTTCCGTCGAAGTCGTAATTCAAACGCCCACTGGTGGCATGTAAATTGGTGCGGTCTTCCGAACCAAATTAAATATTCTTCAATTGAAGCATGTACGTACCGGAACTAGTACTGCATGCTCACATACCACGGGTTATGCTACACCCAACAGGTTCAAAAGTAAAGACGGCTTGGCAGTGAGTGGTTCGCCGAGCGTGGGCCAGTATACCTGGGTTGATCGAATTAATCGTAGGTGGGAGTAGCATCCTAACAGTGCACTTGTTTTATCATACCTGCACGCGTGCCATGCACAGAGTTGATTACCGTTATCGTTTGAATTCGGGTGCAAATGGTCGGAATCCTGTTCCTGGATCCAACCTCGCCGGAGAAACCGCGAGAGAAACGCGAGCTGTTGAGAGCTGTCGAGGTAATGTCGGAGCCTGAGTGCGGGTCCAGAGCCTCAAGCCAAAAGGAAGGGAGGAAGCCGTCTTCATACCCGATGAATGAACAGAAATAAATTCGCTCCGAGGTCCGGGTTCCGTTAAAGCCTTTCAGTTCTTGGTAGATATGTGGCTTCTTCGGATGGTTCCGTCGATTCAAACCCTTTCTCATGTGGACTAGTAACCGACTGGCTTCCAGGGAAAAGCACAGACCCAGGAGGAGGAGAAGGAGGATGTATAACCGCGGGCGGTCCGAATGAGGAGTGGCGTTGAAGTAGATCCGAGATGTACATGTAGCCACAAGGCCGCGTTGTGGCTGCACGTTGCTCACTGTTTGACAGTCACTGCCAGTGCACGACACCATGCGCAGCCGAAACCTGAAGCGCTTGCGTGTTTGGACGCGTAAGCGTCTGTCACGGTATTGAGGGTTGTGACGGAGGCCGGAGCTTGCGAGGTCCGTGACTGTGCAAACGGAAATGGAGTGCAGGACCAGGGCAGACCAGGGCGAGGCAGTTTCGGACTTTCGGTGACTTTTCAATAATGTCTTGTTGATATCTTGGTTTGCCTGCAGCCGTCGCCATCAGGGTCATGGCTTTCAACGAGGATTTCTTCTGCTGGAATGAATCGAGAGTGTGTATGCCAGAAAGAGAGGTGACGAAGGTGGCCCAAGGGTGGCTTATGGTGGCTCGGCAGTCGGGAAGGAAGAGCGCGAACCCGGCCCACGACCGGCCCGACCTACTAGCCGGACATGCACCGCCACCGCGCACGATTCTTTCTGGCAAACAACCCGGCCAAGGTAAAAGCCAGAAAGCGAGGAACAAGAGAGGACTTGTGAGGAGAAACCGTCCCCCACAAGTCCTCCGGGACAATCGATCGCGGTGCTTCGTGATCCTAAACTTTTGATGTGTTTGGCTGCACCTCCTGGAAACAACTACCACTTCACGTTATGAGAAGGAAGATCCACGGATTACGTAGGTCGCAGATCCCGCTCGCACTAACCTCCTCTGCCCCAAAGTTGATGCCGGATGCTGAACGACAACGGCAACTCGAAAAAAAGAAAGGAAGAAAATCGGTGGACGCAAAAACAGATAACACATTCTCAATTCGATTCAGTTTCGATTCCTACATATAGACAACGAGACGTAAGGTAGGGTAGGCAACAACAAACACCGTGAACGGAACGATATACTCACTATATACTATATACTAGTAGAATAGGCAGGTAGGGTAAGGGATCTGGATTTAAGCTTTGTTTTATGTCGGATCGGAGGGAGGGAGGGGGTAAGCGGGGATGAGGACGGGTAAGTGACGATGCACAGAAAGGGCCATGGTCCAAGATGCGAAGCAGGTACAAGAAGGAAAATAAAGTAAAAAATGAACGGAGCCTGACGGGAAAGAGGAGGAAAGGGCAAGGGAGAGGACGGAACCTGCACATTTACGCGCCGCCCCACAGCCTGAGGTACGCGCCGGCCGTCGACACAATCCCCACCGCCTTGCCCACAATCCCCGCCTCCCCCGCCCCCGCCTCGGGATTCAACGTCCGTTGCAGCGCACTCGCACTCGCACTTTCCGCCCCATCACCACCGCCTCCGCCCGCATTCGCCCTCGCCCCCGCCTTCTGGAACGTCGCCCTGGCAGGCGACACCGGCGCAACTTGGGACGTGGACGACGACGACTGCCGCGTGTGTTTCGGCGGCGACGCCGCAGATGTCGATATCGGTATTGATTTGGCCGTCGACTGCCCCTTCGCCTCCGCGGCGCCAGCGGTGGCGCCGGCGTTGGGTATCCGCGGCGGTACGCGCACGCGCACGACAGGCGAGTTAGCCGGGGTGGGATTCGCGCGCCGGGTCCCGTTGTCGTCATCCTCCTCCTCGCCCCCATCCTCTCCCGCCCCACCCTCCTCTGCCCCACGCCCAACGTCGAGCGAAAGTCGCGCCCGATGCCCCGACCCCGGCCGCGGCGCCGCGATCGGTATTGACTTGCTCGTCGGCGACGTAGGCTTGATGTTGCCACCACCCGTCGGCGTCCCGCTGCTACTGCCACTCCCACTCTCACTCGACCGCGCCGAGTTCGAGTGAAGCTGCGGGCTCACCGCGGGCGAAATATATATCGGCTCCCTCACCCGCACCACAGGCGAGTTCGCCGGCGTCCTCGGACTGCTATTCCGTCCTCGCCCGTCCCAATCACCCGCCGCCTCCCCGCCGTTAAGCTCCACCCTCGGCCTCGTCGCCGTCGCCCCACTCGAATTCGACGACGACGAGTTCGAGTTGGAGTTCAGCGTGCTCGTCGTACTCGCCACCGACGCTTTCTCCGGACTCGCACCCTCAGTCCCATTCGACACCGGACTAACCTCCGGACTCGAACTACTGCTCTTCGCCCGCCTCAACCCCTTCCCCATCCCGCCCCCGCCCGAAATCCCCCCGCCATACGCAAAAGCGCCCCCAACCCCGTCCGAGCCGACGATGCTACTCCGCACGCCGCTGTACTCCGGAGACAGGCTCCCGAGGGGGCTGGTATGGCTGGACCGGCTGCGCTCGCGGTCGCTGAGCGAGCTGCTGCTGGAGGTGCGCGTGGCGCTGCGGCCGCGGCCCTGGCTCGCCGACGAGGACGAGGAGAGGGAGGAGTCCCGGCCACGCGCGGGAGGCGAGAGAAGGCCCCCGGCGCGCGGAGACGCGGACACCGATACGCCCGTCGCGGCGTTGTACGCATGCGTCAACGACGTCGAGTTCGGCGTGGTGTTGTTGGTGTTACCGTTACTCTTGGTGGGCGAAGTAGACAGCGCGGGCATCACCGCGGGCGACGGCGTGCGCGAGCGGGAGCGCGATTTCGAGCGCGACTTTGAGCGTGGGTCGCGGGGGCGCTCGATTTGCAGGATCTCCACGCCAGGTGCAGAGCCGGCGCTGGCACCGCTGCTCCCCCGCCGTCCGCGGGGCACATCTCGCGAAGGCGCCGCAAACTCTACCCCAAGATCCGGGCCCGCAAAGTAGTCGTACGCGCCGTCCGCGTCGGCGGAAAAGTACGCCGAGCGGTGCGTGAAGACGGCGTTGGGGCTCGCGTTGGAGGAGGGGATGGTGAAGGTGGGATCCTCGTCATCCAAGGCGTCCGCATCCACATCCTCCTCGAAGCTATCGTCCGCGTCATCAAACGCGGAGGAGAGCTGGCTCTGCGCGACGAGGTTGACGGCCGCGTTCGAGCGCTGGAGGTACACCTCGCCGTTGCCGTTGCCGTACGCCGGCAGCCCCACGCCCTCCTCCCTCGTCCCCACCCACTCCCCCGCGCCCCACTCATTCCCGACGCCCGTCGTTTTCAGCCGCGCGGGCGCAATCGGCGCAATCGTCTTGTTCCCTCCGCTCCCGCTGCTCCCCTGACTGGCACTCCGATTCGACTGGGCGGAAAAGCCGAAGAACTGCTTGTCACGCGAGCCAGAGCCGCCGGAGTGGGACGAGTTGGAGCGGGAGCGGGGGAGGAAGACCTCGAGCACGTCTTCGTCCGAGTCGCTGGACAAGGCGCTCTCGCCACCCCAGCCGCCGCCGCCCCCGTCGTCGTCGTCGTCTTCCTCACCGTCGCTGTCGTTCCCCTCCCAGCGTATGCCGCGTGTGCGCCCGTCCCATATCGCAGGGATAGTAGGGTGCTCGGCGGAGTCGCCAGAGAGATTGGACCCGGAAGACGAGTTGGAGGACGAGTTGTGGGAGAGAGGGGTGCGGCGGGGCGAGTCGACGGCGATGCACTGCTCGACGAAGGTGTTGAAGGTGATGTGGCGGCGACCGGGATTGGGTGCAGCGATGGCCATGGAGGGTGGCAGGGTGCGGGGCGGGGAGGGGCGGCGGAGGGATGTATGGGGGAGCGGGGGGATGTGTGGTGCACTCTTTGTATGGAGGAATGGGGGTCGGGGGGGAACATTTAATAACGCCTTCTCGTCGTCGTCGCTCTCGGCGGGACTGAATGCAGGAGACAAGAGAAGGTCACTTTGGAGCAGTTCCGCGACACTGCGGTACTTGAGGATAGGCTTGTGCTTGCCCGCGAGGTCGAGACGGTCTTCTGCGGACGATAGTTTACCGACCTCGGTCGGGTCAGGCTTGGGTTTGGGGGGCGGCGACCAGTCTACTGCGGTGTGCAGGGGGCCGTAGAGCCATGTCACGTCCGAGTCCTTCAGCCTGTATTCGTTCAAATGAGCTCCGAAAATCGCGAAAAAATGAGGGGAAAAGGCACCAGTTGAGGGTCTCGGGGGTGACGGTCTTGAGCTTGTTGCGCTGCTTCCACCAGGTACGCCAGCTTGCGTTCTCGAGACGCATACCATTTGCGATTTCGTTCTTCTGGCGGGTCATGTTGCGCCAGGAGCGCCATACGTCCTCCTCGGCCCACTCATGGGACAGATAGTCGACCTGGCCGCGGGGAAGGGTGACCAACGACGAGTCGTCTGGGATGGCGTTGGTCGACACGGACGCGAGCAGGACAGGCAAGTAATGCGCCATTTGCGCTCCCCAGGGCGCGCAAGAACTAAAGAACGCAGTCGGATGCACCGCCACCCGGCAACCCATACTCTCGGCCCGTATTCACCCGTCACTTGACCCACTTTTTTTCTTCTTTGCCAATTCACCCCCTTTTCATCTCATGCGCGGCTAGACTGCATGGAGTCTGCATGCACGATTTGCCTCCGTCCACGAAAAAACATATTCAGGTCACCCGCCCACTTCTGAAACCCATCTGGAACGCAAATCACACAACCCGTGCCTATCCGGGCGTGGTTTGTGTACACCGCTCCAAAACGACGTCGACGACACACAAGTTCCGACGTTTTATTTCAATCCCCCCGGCGCCTGTCAACTGTGCTACATATTTTCGGATCCTCCTTAAACCCCGGATCCAACTTTTACCGCTTCGAGCCTGTTTCTCCTCTGGACAACTCCGAGCGAGTTCTCCGTCTTGTTCAATGCCCCTAGGGACACGGAGCACCGAGCCAAACTTGTCTGTGTACGCGTCAATCAACTGCGGGGTATTCCAGCATTCAATTAAACCTGTTGACGCAGTGTGGGGTAAGTATGCAGAAACGTTCAATCAATTATCACCTCCCATCGCCTTTTGGCCTTTTGTTCTCGTCGACCCTGCCAGCTCCGCGGACACCGTCACCTCCAGCGCCGATGCTTGGAAACCACATTAAAATATCGGGACGCGCGTCGTCGCGCGCTCTCCGGCATACTGAGTACCCAAGCCGGCGCCGTAAGACTCGGATATGATCCGCCGGCCGCCGTCAGACGCGACGCGTCAGAGCCTGTACGGCTGCCAGATACTGGATCGCTGATGGCCAGTATCTTCCTTTTTAAGTAGTCGAGGATCTTTCCGTCACTACATCGCAATATCAGTCACATCCCGGAGCGGCGATCGTCATCCTCCCGCTCAGCGTTCTCGACGACGCCGACGTTGATACGAAGGTCTCTTAAAGATTCCACTTCTTTTGTATTGGGATCAAACACATTTGCTTGTAACATTATGATTTAACTATGTTCCGATTCTTCAAACTTCCACACAGTTATGTGTTTAGAGTGCTGTGGGCGGGGCCGGGGTGGCCAGCGCCGAACGGCGGGACTGCGACCGACAGCGAACACGACTGATTGAGGCGGATGCCGCAATGTCACGCGGAACAAGCAAGGAACAAGCTGGTATCTCAATAAGGAAGATACTGGCCATCAGCGATCCAGTATCTGGCAGCCGTACAGGCTCTCAGCCTCGGATCGTTCTCCGGTCGAGTCCAGTCGCGAATATTAATCGAGTTCGGACCTGGAACGAGTACATGTTGCTCACATCTACAGGTGCGATAACAGCGTGAGGAATATCGCAGTGGTTGCCTCGGCCCGCCAGAATCAATTGAATGGACCCATACGACGCAGCTGCGATAAGCTTGCGGTTGACAGATAAGATTTAACTTCAACTTCCAATGCAGAAAAGAAATCAAGACACCGTTCCCGACTCCTCCTCGATGCGCCAACATGTGTGCATCCTGCGCCCGAGGCTGCGATAACAACGGGTACAGTGTCGTAATCGACTAGTCAACTTGGCCGTGGTGAGTCAAGTAATTGCCCTCTTCCTTCTTAAGTACCTCGACTTGCGCAAGCCGTACCATTGGGCATTGAACTTAACGGTCGTTCCCAAAATTAATGCTAATTCAATTGAACCATAAATTCAACCTAAAATACTCCGGCTCAACTTGAACTCCGTCTGCCTGCCCAAATTGATCACAACCAACCACATCCCGGGAGACGGACACGACGCATTCAGGCCCGGTTACGCGTACACGTACGCGTATACTTACATATTCCTACACCAGGGTTAAGTGCTGGGATGCACGGATCGGAATTGTATTAATATCGTAATTACCACTTGAATTTCCGAGGAAGAGCCCGGCATCTGGCACGGCCTCGTTGCAAAATGGGAAAAGGAAAGGATTCAGCATTCAGAGATAGTACCCGCGTGGCCTTGAAGCCGTCGAATAAACGACCCTGTTCATCTTATCCTGAATCGGTTCATTCAAATAACAAATCGCCCTCGAGTTCGCACACACTGGCACTCGGGAGGAAATATGAATGCTGCAGTTGTCTGGATGATATTACAATCCAATGCGGAAACAGATGTAGAATAAAAATCATACCGAAATGTGGACATGGCCTGACGCTGAATCGAACAAGGTCCTTCTACTTAACTCTCAAGATTCCTGCTGCAGGTGTGCACCATACACCACCAGGCCATGATTCTACTAGGTCCCATTTCAAGGATACAAGACCGTTCGATTCCCTCTTCCTAGAGTTTTTTTTTGGGTTCAACTTGTATCGGTTGAACTTCAGTTCCCCTTGACCGCGGGCTCGAGCTTCCACCCAATGACGAGTGCGTACACCAGAGAAATAAACGCCGTCGTCCCAGTGCGCGGAGGGGGGTCGGAAAACAGATGCAGAAGAAAAGAGGAAAAAAATGTTTTACGACCATGGCCTGATCCCGAATCGAAGGAGATCCTCCTGCCTAACATCATCGAAGATCCTGACAATGAGTCGCAGGTATGAACCATACACCACCAGGCCGTGATTCCAAGGTCCATTCTAAGGATACAAGACATTTAAAATCAAATTCCTTCAACATTTTTTTGCAAAAAAAGAATTACCCCGGCGGGTATCCGGTGTGCGTAGTACACCACCACCACAGGTCATGAACCCATTCAAATCCATGTATACACCCGAGACTGGGACTCAAAGAAGGGTGGGACGACGAGGAAGTCTACGGACAAAACCAAAATCATCGAATATTTCCGGCACGGCCCAGCCGAATTGAACGAGGTCCCTCCTGCGTGAGCTTAGCCAAATACAACCTACGAGCCGCAGGTGTGCACCATACACCACTGAGCCATATTCACCTTGAGTATGTCAGTGGTAAGAGGGAAGGCAGCCAGGCAGTGAAGAGTTGTCGTTGCACCAGAGCAGTACTACCTTCTCGCCAGAAAAATTCTACAGCCGTCGTATTTCTTGTCACAAACAATCTGGGACCCCACTCCCTAGACCGGGGGCCCGTGGGCAGTCTCAGGCTCTCACTGAGTCTCAGAGAGAAATTGAACAACGTCACGTGCGTGGTTGCAAGATCTCATTCGACCGCGATCTCACTACTTCGTGGTTCTTCATTGCTGGAACAGAAGATGCTAGTAATCGTCGCTGCACGGTCTGCACAAGAAGAAATCAGAGCAAATCAAATTGCGTTCATACAGTAGTCATTCAAGTTCGTTCCTATGGTTCGTCGGAAATCTCCGCAGAGACTCACAAGATGTACCGATATCCGCTCCATTCGTCCCCCTTCTCTCTCTTCGCATCCGCGACATTATCGAATCTCCCGTTCTTTTCGTTCTGGGCGTCAAAGTCCGAGTCACCGGACTTGCCGATGACCTCGTCGCGCTCACCGCGGTCACGGCGCGCGTTTTCTCTGCGGAGCGCAAAGTGGTATGATATGGTGGCAATGATGCCAAATGAGATGTACATGAGCACCAAACCTGCCGAACGTTCAGATCTATCTGTCGCGGCGGGAAATAGGGGACTGTACCATGGCCGAGAGGATACCAGGGCTTGTCTTTCGAGCGATACACGTTCGAGCTGACGGCACCGTTGATATTGCCGCTGTAAGAAAGAAGGATGAGATTGCTTCGCGTCTACGGTCTAAGGGATCGAACGCACAAGCTGATCACCATAGCCAGCGAGACACTGCGTTTGTAGGACCCTTCGACGTTATTGGACACCCAGGCACTAAAGAGAACGATAAAATCAACACCAATCGAGTAATGTCCACGGTCTACGTACATCGTGTTCGCTGAAATTCAGAGTGGATTTAGCGCGGGAATCAAGTAAATTAGCGAGAAAGTACGAACGAATTACAGGATAAATGCCGCTTTTGGGGGGTCAATATCGATATTCATATGGTAAATGTGACACGAACCAAGCGGCCATATAGACGGCAAAGTATGATAGAGCGGCATTTCGTGAAGCCACAAGAATAATATATCCCGCGGCACCTATTGAGATGAGGGATGAGTTTTGAAATGTAGCGGAAGACCAAAGGGTTGACCTATGCACAGACAGCCACTGAAATCGCGTTTTAAATTTGGCCGCCACATAACTGTTGAACTGAACTCACAGGTTGAAATATCCTCGGTGGCCGTACCGATCCGCAAAAAATCCAACGAGGCAGCTGTAGTGGATTATTAAATGAGTGCGGTCCAGGACAATGCTCCCACGTCATGATACCCGCGGCAGTATATACGGGAACCGTCAACAGGTTCGCGGGCGTCGCCTTGAATCCTGATGAAAAACGTTGAAAAAATGCACAATGCCAGCATGCACACGATATTTACCGAGCTGGATGGATTTAGTTAGATTGTGCATGTATATAAGACGAGACCAAGGACAAACCTGGTTGATAATGGATGGCAGGAAAAGCGAGAATGCATAGAGCGGCTGGGAAGGACCACGTAAACACAACTCGCCACAAGATTTTAGGGTTCACTCACCATGTCGGCGCCCATATAGATTATCATTCCAACCCACGTCTTCCAGTCTAACAGACTCTTCCAAATATATTTCATCTTCAACTTCTCTCCTGCCGCCGAGAATTGATCGTCAGACTGAAGCCGTCTGATCACAAAGGTTCGCTCTGCTTCAGTGAGGAATGTGGCAGTGTCTGGGAAGTCTTGGATGATCCAGAACGAGGCAGCACCGGCGACTACTGTCACCAATCCCTCCAGAATGCTGGATGATTCGTTAGAAGCCGGAAGAGTCAAATACAATCAAACCTACAAAATCCACGCCCATGCATGCTTCCCACCGATGCCTTCCATGTTAGATATGGCCGCCTGAAGCCAACTGTTAATTGCACATTCATCTGTTGAATGTAAACTTACAGCAAGCAGGCCACCGAATGCACCGGAGACTGTCGCGGCAGAAAAGAATATCGCCGCTCTGATCTTTCGACAAGTTCGCTCGTGTTAGCATCGGGGGAGACGCGTACGCAGGATAAACGAACATACACCGAATTCGGAACGTTTGTACCAACTGAAAGCTCAGAATTGTGGGAGGGCATGGATACTCCGTTAAAAAAGGCATACCATGATAGATAATAATTTACACCTATCAGATGTCAGCTCCTTGATACGGGTCAGGCCAGGGACACTCACCGGGAAATAGACCTGCCTGAAAACGAGGTCAGTGATCAGATGTTGCAGCGTCTGGCTATGACAGACTAAGACCTGCCTCACAAGCCCCGAGCAGCGTCCGCATTCCCGCCAATCCAGGGTAATCATGAACGAGGCCTTGGATAGTCTGAGAAAAAAAGTCACGAATTGAACCACCTCGTTTCAACATGAGCAAGTTCTCACCATCATAATCCCCCAGAGCAGCATTAGGAGTGACAGCCAGATAGACGGGCGTAGTCGTTTCAAGAATACATTCGATGGAACCTGCGCCAACAAGATGAATAACCCAGCGGCGATTGACGGGGATGAACGAACCTCAAATATAGCGTAACTGGACCCGGGTTGAGCTTAATGTCAAGGAAAAGGTAAGATAAGAGCGTGCCTGAAGAAGAATACCGTCAAGGAGATTAAGTATTGGTTGTCTGTCATGTGTAGGTCCCCTTCCAGGTTGTACAACTACAAACCGCAGGTCAGGGGAGAAGCAATACGAAATGGCGGGCATACCTTTGCACTATTAGACGATGTGAGAAGCAACACAATGAATTAAACCGCCCTCAATAACTCACTTTCCGATACTTGTACGATCCAGGAAGGACAAGAGGTACAAGAATGACAGCCACGGCTAAATTTTCGGTGGTCAACTGTGTTTTTCTTGACTTGCGGGACCACCTACGATCAAGGCCATGTCCAGCTTCCTCATCAACTTGCGCTCATCGACTCCACTCGTATCAACGTCCGCATTGTACAGGGGAGGCGTATGAGTCGACGCAGCACTGTCTGATGCACGGACAGAGCCTGGGGGCGAAGTTTTAGTGTCGTCCATGGTGGTGTGGGGCAAGCAGCAAGATCAATTCTTATCAAGCGGCACAATATATATTACTTACGAAGCTTTGTGTTCCGAACTGGACTGAAGTCAGAAGGCCATTTATGCGGGTCAAGTATGTTGAAAGACCGTGCGAATGGGGTTAATCAACGCACACGTCACTTTCTGTCTTCCACCACCGAGAACTCGGCGGTTGTTTCTTCTCGACCTTCTCCGGAACCGTGTTGCATCCAACCGGCGAGCCTTGGAATATCGATGCCGGATTGTTCGAACCTTATTGATATGTGCCTCCATAGGCGCACATTGGTGGGTCCAAAGAACACGCATCTGAGCTTGGCGGATGTCCGTTATTTTCAGGACCGTTGACGTCTCAGCTGACACGCTTCAGCAGTACTTGGATCGGACTGCATGCCGGCCGTGTGTTGTTCGGTCAGTCGGCCCTTGTTGTGGGGAGACTCCAACCAACCTTGAGAAGCTTGAATCGCATCCGATAAGGCACAGAGATGATAAGCTTGTAAAGTTCTGCTATTGACCAGTCGCGCCACGGCAGCGATCCGATTCGCCAGCAGCGTTTAGTCCAGCCCAAGTCCAGCCGGCGTGCCGCGAGCGACTGCGGGGTAACCTGGGGTAATGATCACCCTGCTATGCCATGGCGGGGACATGACGCAGACACGGGCGCCGTCGAGCCGTGTTCAGGTCGGGAAATATTAGGGAAACTTGAAAGACGGTTGTGGTGAAGTCGAGATCAACCCTCTACACTGCCACCGGGATCACCCGTTCAGATCAATCGCTTCAAGTTCGACTGGACCACCATCCTCTTCCTAGCCTGCGCGCGGGTAGGCGCGCATCTTGCGGACCTGCGGTACCACGTCGCCGTCATATCAACTGAGATGGAGTTACAGCCACCAGGCACCGTCTTCCCAGGCCTCCCTCGACGTCGTGAGACTCTGCCAGTGACCTGTTTAGTATAGATGGGAGAAAACATCTTGAATCATCTGTTAACGGATTTCTCCAGCCACCAATTCTTTGCCCTCAAATGCTTTCGCCCCTCGATTTCTCTGCAACATCTAGTCGTCGGGTGGTTTGCCTGCGTTCAAGTCATTTCCGGTCTATTCGTGACGGGGAATGACAATACTTCTCGTGGTTCTATTTGAGCGGCGGAGTCGTGGGCGCTTGATAGCTTCGGGCTTCTCTGTCGACAAGCTCCGCATCCCACGTTCTCCCACTTCCCACCAACCATGGAGGGCATTGACAAGAAATCGCCTATCGACTCCGTGCATGTGGTTGAGGAGAAGGGCTCTGTTCAGCCTGAGCAAGACCTCTACAATGCGGGTATTGATACCTCTGGAATCGACGAGGCCAAGCTCATACGACGGGTGGACCTACGCCTAATCCCATGGTTCTCCTTACTCTACCTCCTCAGCTTCCTGGATCGTACGAGTATTGGGAAGTGAGTAGTATACTCTGAGCTGGTATCATCGAAACTGATCAAAGGTTCACAGTGCCAAGGCACGTTGGGACTCAAGGCGATGATGTAGATTTGAAAGGGCTTACCACCTCCTCTTCCTAGCTGTACAACCTCGAAAAAGACCTCAAGATTTCTGATACCCAATATCTGTTATCTTTGACCGTTTTCTTCATCAGGTGAGTCGTACGATCCGAACTCAAAGGGTATTATTAAACCGGCCATCCTCCTGCTTAGCTACGCGATATTTGAGGTGGGCGTTCCAATCACGGCACAACGTGTAAATCAAGTTACTGTCCCAGGTTCCGTCCAACATATTCCTCAAACGCCTGCGGCCCTCCGTTTGGTTCGCGTTTCTCATGGTGATGTGGGGCCTCATCATGGTGAGAGATCCACATTTCAAATAGCCCCGTCTAAACTTAAGCTGGCTCCAGACGCTCCAGGGCGTGGCCCATAATTTCGGCGGCCTCGTTGGCAGGTTTCCTTTGCTTTCACGGGGTTACATCATAACTCCGGCACAGGCCTCAGATGGATGTTAGGAACATTCGAGGCAGGATTGTACCCAGGTGAGTTATTTGAGGAACGAAGTCCTGTTCCTGACTTGTCGTTTCCAGGAATGGCGTATTACCTTAGTTGGCGAGTAAACCAGTATTTTTCCGATAAGGACTCGTTCATCTCCTCGTAGTTGGTACAAGCGAACAGAACTTGGCGTGGGTCTTTTTTAAGAGTCGCACGACGAAATGTCTTCCTAATCCAACAAATCATAAAGATAAGGACGGCACTCTTCACCTCTGCCACAACGCTCTCTGGAGCTTTTGGGGGCCTTCTTGCCGTAAATGGAAATGCTCATCTATGTCTGCCACTTACCAACCTATATTCTCAGGCCGCGATCTCGAACATGGAAGGTGTCGGCGGCCGCCCAGCGTGGGCGTGGATTTTGTACGAATTTTCGTGGTATTTGTGACGATTGTACTAAATATACGTAGCATTCTCGAAGGTCTCGCGACAATCCTGGTGGGGATTGCAACCTATTGGGTCGTCCAAGATTTTCCCGACGTCGAAGCCAAATTCCTCACCGAGACCGAACGGACATTCGTCATCCGGAGGCTTCAAGGAGATGATCAGTACTCTGCGGCCGGTGAGAAAATTTCGATGCGGAACATCTGGTCCAGCTTCCGGGATTGGAAGACCTGGTTTGCGAGTAAATAGGCCCAGTTTTATCTTTTTCAACATGGCTCACGTGATTTGTAGTGGTTCAACTAATGGAAAGTCGCTCTCAACGAACGTTGCACCACATCTAAACTCATTCCAGGGATGCGATATGCCGCTCTATGCGTTCTCCCTGTTTACTCCGTCCATCATAAACCAGGTGCGCCGGTCGAACAGTTGTCGTTTGAACTCTAACATGATATTGGTTCAACAGCTCGGTTAGTCTTTTCGCGGAGGTTTAAACTATTCAAAACCTTCTCAACGGGTTTCAGGATTCCGCGCGACGGCTGCAAACCTCCTCACAGTTCCCATATACTTTTTCGCCGCAATTGTCACGTAAGAACTTCTTTCATCAAGGTACCCACATCCTGATCGGCCTTTCAAGGTGTTGTGTTGCTTTATATGCGGACAAATATGGTCGGAGAGGCTATTGCAATATGTGAGAGCTCTTCCACATATCCCATCTGTTGATGATAACTTTCGACTGAACAGCGTCATGCTCTCTATCGGTTGAATTTTCCCTCCATCCATGTTCTAGTCGCTGATAAACAGTAGGTGGAATCGGGTACATCATTCTGATCATCTCCCGCAATGCTGCCCTGTCGTATTTCGCGGTCTACGTGGCGACTTGGTACGTTCTCGCGCATGGATTCCAGATGACTTGCAAGTTCTGAGGCACCAAAGTGGAATCTTCCCCGTCATTCCCAACACCGTGTAAGTATTCTCTCCGCCCTCGCAGAGGTCCCATTCACCCGGTCTCAGAACCTGGATTGCGAACAATTTCGAGGGGACGTATAAGCGCGGAGTAACCCTCGCGCTGGCCATCAGCATGTAAGCCATGCAACGTTTAGTGATCCAAATCCTCAAACTATTGCAGGGGAAATCTCAATGGCGCTGTCAGTTCAAATGTTGTACGTCGCTTCCGAAAGTCGAAGGATGGCTCACAACGTTGATTTATCAATCACAGTACCGCGCGAGAGACCAGCCCTGGTATCGTCTAGGTAGGTCATGCTCGATCTTTCTGTCGTCTCGTCGGGTGCGAATCAATTTTATAGGACACGGTGCGTGTGTTCTCCTTCAACCCGTAGACGAGCTAGCACATTGAGGTATCGCACAGCCCTCGTCTTGATGTACATCTGCATCGGAATCATCGCCAATTCCATCTTCCTCTATCTCTTGAAGAAAGAGAACGCCCGGCGCGATCGCGGCGAGCGCGATGAGGTTATTGGATCGGAGGAACTGGAAGATAATGGGAACGGACGATACGCTACGGTGGAAGATGCGAAGCGGGAGAAGGGCGACAATTGGAGCGGGTATAGGTACATTTTGTAACTCGACGGCTTGGTTTGATTCTGTATTTGTACATACATACTTCCTTGTACTTTAACTTGCAGTGGCGTTTGCTCACTCGATTATGGAGCTTTTGCAGAGAATGGATGTAGCCAAGGAACGAAAGAGAAATATGAGATCCCAAAGGGAAAACAAACAAAATAGTGCTACGTACCGGTCACCGAAATTCCCTTGTCGTGCCTGGAAGAGCCAAGTCGGGAAAGAGTAGCTTTTGGAGTGCGACCCGCAAGCAGTGAAAGAAATTAAGAACAAGCAGGCTGGTTGATAAAACTGCCTGCAAACGATCGCTCGAGAATAACACCCTACGAGACTGAGCAGGAGGAGACCAGCTGAACTATATGAACTAGAAGATACCAAACACCAAACAGTGCAGTCAAGACAGTCTGGAAACGAAATGCAGAGTCGTCTCGAGAGCTGCTGACTTTTTATTTTTATTTTATGTGAAGGATGGATCGCTGCCCAGGAAACGCAGTGCGCAACGAGAATCTGTAATCCCCAAATCCTTGTGCAGCGCGAAAAGACGTTCAAAATCAGACTGACCTCACTGTCACTTCCCTCTGCTTGACCGGTGTTCGTGTTCTCCGCGTTTGACACTAATCAGAATTTCATAGAGTCTAGAGCGTTCTCCTTTGGGGCCGGCCCACCTCACCGGAAGCGCAAAACGGCGGAGGCAACTTCGGATCCAGGCTAGACGTATACTTGGGTGGCCCGAAGTTGGGTCGGTGTCAGAAAACGCGCTCCGGTAATGTCGGTGTCTGTTGCGAGTCCGAGAGCGAAGGAAGCGTTCCAGTCGGAAAAGCAGTCGAGCATGCAGAATGATTTGCAATAACGGACTCTTGAACAAAGAAGACAATCGGCCTTGAACAAAAGAAGAGATCGGCCGCGGCAATGTGTGACCCTGAGGCGCGTGAGCACAACAAAAGTCTCAATAACCAAAAGCGGGAACAAGGGGAGAGCCACGAGACATCTATATCGACTAGTAGGCGGCCTACGCGAAGAAATGAGGCTGAGACACGCCCTCAACAGTCCACACAGAGAACCTGATTCAGATGAATACCGCAAAGTGCTTGGCCCGATAGTGACCGATACTAAAGATATGGTCGTCACGAATGTTGGTTTTTGGGGGATGTAAACGAGATAATCCTTCAAGAAAAACACCAGGAGACGGGGAGGAAACGAGAAAACGCGCGGGGATAGAGGCGCTAGGGTACCAGCTTCGTGGGAGGAAGGAACAGCAATTGATGTGATCGAAAATTTGCAAGTTCCGTCGTACGATTGAAATAGTGTCATGCCATCTTTTCTTGGACATTTAAAATCCGAGTCGGCTCACTCTTGTTTCTCAACTCCCATCTTCCACCAAAACCATCTACCATGACCATCCCCACTACCGTCGCCGCCGAGTCCCCCCGTCCCAAGGACGTGGGTATTCTGGCCATGGAAACTTACTTTCCCCTTCGTGTTCGTCGTCTTCCATGCACTTGAGGCGCTGGTGTTGACCTTCGTTATAGTGCATCTCTGAGGCCGACCTCGAAGAATATGACGGCGTCTCCAAGGGCAAGTACACCATCGGTCTGGGTCAAGAATATATGGCATGGCCCGATGACCGGGAAGACATCAATTCGTTCGCACTGAACGGTCCGTGTCTCTGGGAGCCATAGATTTAACCGTGGCATTGACCATAACCGTTCAATAGCCGTGTCCGGACTCCTCGAAAAATACAATATCGACCCCAAGTCCATTGGCCGCATCGATGTCGGGACCGAAACTATCATCGACAAGTCCAAGTCGGTCAAGACGACGCTCATGAGCCTTTTCGCCGAGTCGGGCAACTTTGACATCGAGGGTATCGACTCGAAGAACGCGTGCTACGGCTCTACTGCTGCTCTGTACAACGCTATCAACTGGGTCGAGTCGAGCTCATGGGATGGCCGGAATGCCATTGTGGTCGCTGGAGACATCGCCATCTACGCCAAGGGCGCTGCTCGTCCTGCAGGAGGTGCTGGTGCTTGTGCCATGCTCATTGGGCCCAACGCACCCGTGGTTTTCGAACGTGAGTCTCGATTTCTCTTCAAAGGAAAAAATCTAATTTGCGTGTAGCCATCCACGGAACATATATGGCCGATACCTACGACTTCTACAAGCCCAACCTGTCCTCCGAGTACCCGGAAGTCGATGGGCCGGTCTCAGTAGTGACCTATATCCAAGCCCTTGACTCCGCCTACAACTCGTACAAAACCAAAGTCGCAAAGGCTGCCAAAAAGGCGCACGTCAACGGCAACGGGCACGCCAACGGCAACGGCCACACTAACGGTGTCAACGGTGACGCCCCGGCGCTCTTCTCCCTCGAGGACGTCGACTACGCGCTCTTCCACAGCCCATACGGCAAGCAGGCCGTCAAGGGCCACGCCCGCATGCTCTACAACGACTTCATCGCCGCCCCCTCCGCCCCGCAATTTGCCAACATCCCGGAGGCTGACGCCTTCCTGTCCGCCACGCACGCCGCGTCCCTGAAGGACAAGAACGTCGAGAAGACCTTCGTCGCCGCGGGCAAGAAGTCGTTCGCGCAGAAGGTCGACCCGACGATGGCGTGCTCGCGGCGGCTGGGGAACATGTACACCGCGTCTCTGTACGGCTGTCTCGCGTCCCTGCTCTCGACCGTCCCGTCGGCGGAGCTGCAGGGCAAGCGCGCTAGCTTGTATGCGTTCGGGAGTGGGTGCGCGGGGAGCTTCTGGACCCTGCGCGTCAAGGGCGACACGTCCGAGATCGCGGAGAAGATGGATCTGCTGAACCGGCTGAAGAAGATGAAGGTGGTGCCGTGCCAGGAGTTTGTGGATGCGCTCGAGGTACGCTTTCCCCCCATCTCGTTTCTTCTGATCCCTACTCATATATCTCCGTCTCAGCTCCGCGAGAAAAACCACAACGCCGTCTCCTACACGCCCGAGGGCTCCGTCGACAACATCTGGCCCGGCGCGTACTACCTCGAGAGCGTCGACGACAAGTACAGGCGGAAGTACTCAAAGGCGCCGTTGTAAATCCGCTGATAAAATACGTACTAATTGCCGCTACTTACCGTTCGCGCCAGCCTTGGCCTAGAAATATTTAGATACCAATGTAATTGATAGAGCGCTTTTGTGGCGCACGGTTTTCTTCGTTTTTGATCGCTGGGGATACAGCCACAGCGCCACTTGACGGGAACTGCCATATGCATGTCGTAGGAGCGACAACGTCGTCGGCATTGCCAGATCGTTCTGCAACCGCGGAGCCTTGTATAGGCTGTTTCCACGCTCGCTGTGAGCTCATGGACGCGCCTTGAGAATTTTGACGCGGTTTCTTTCGGGAGTAGAATTTGCAATTCCTCGGGCGCTCACCCCACATCGAACGTCTACTCTTCGTGGTCTCTGAGACTCTCTGAAACCCGGTGCTGTACATCCTGTGCTTGGGTGTGCAAAGAGAGACCGCGGTTGAGCACTTAGAAAGTGATTCAGTCAATGATGACGATGAATTGGATCGTCTGAAGCGACCGCTTGGTTTGAACTCCGACCAGCGTATCTTGCAGCAACTTGGAATGCGAGCCCAGTGCCAATTTTTTGAACTGAGGCCAGTGAACAAAGGCAATTGCGGAGTTGAAACTGCCAATGTCGTATGCCGATCTAGGCGTCAATCTATTTGCTGAACGTAAGAACCTGTTCCACATGAACGGGACCAAAAGTTCAGCAAAAAGAAAGGCGGATCCGACGAAGGACGTGAACCAGGTAAAGCGGCAAGTTATCGTGCATCAAGAGCTGAAAGTGTCCTTGTCTGTCTTATATGCAATTTTCCAACGCACGGACCACATTTGTGCGTCATTTGTTTGCGAGGTCACCCGATCGCGTTGAGAGACTGTACATGTGGCTGTACATCCACGGCCTTGTCGTTCCGCCCACCCGGTTTCGGAAATTTTCCGTAAACCATGTCCTTCTGACCATCGCGTGCCGTGTCGATGTCAGTCCTGCCCCCCGCAAAACGCCAACGTACGGACGACGCGTCGCGCTCGAGCATATGGTATTCGGACGGGAGCGTCGTTTTGCAGGCTGAAGACACACAATTCCGCGTTCATTGGAGTTTGCTGGCGCAGCACTCGTCGTTTTTCCGCGATATGCAAGCGCTGCCTCAACCGCCCGGCCAACCCAGCGTTGAAGGATGTCCAATTGTCGAGTTGTATGATTCTGCAAAAGACGTTGCGCACCTACTGACGGTGCTGTATAACCCGTTCGCACCATTTGATATTCAATGCCGCAGGTGCGCTGACATTTCACGCGTCCTCAGGGATTTCGCGTACCAAAAAGCTGTACCATTCGAGGTCGTTGCTGCGCTCATCCGCCTGGGCCGCAAGTACGAATTCCGCGGCCTCCTGGATTCTGCCGTGGAAAGGGTGACGTGCGAACATCCAACAACCCTGGAGGAATACGACGCCCTTCACGGTGAGGACTGCCTTGGGCCATATCACTTCAAGAGCGTCGTCGACTACCTTGGAATCGAGTCTGATGTGTTGGCTCTCGTTAGGGAGAACAATATCATGACCGCTCTTCCTTGCGCGTACCACCGCATACTGAAATATCCCCATGTTCGTCGACTGAGTATCTTTGCCTGTGTAGTACTTGACTCTGACATCGTCGACAGAAACAACTCTTTGAAGGCATAGACACAGGCGACGCTTTGGTCACCCTTTCTCCACTCGACCAGAAACTATGCTGTCTAGGCCGCGAAAAAATCATCGCAGCTTAGATGCTGCCAGGCTTTACCCTCGGTTGGCTTTGCAAATGGGGACACAACAGCGATTGCCTTCATCCTGCAAAATGCTACAAAATGCGGGAGAAAGCGCTTCAGCTGTGTTTCATGGAAGTCAATGTACGCATCCTCAATCCGACTCCCTTCGCATTCACGTCCATGTGCATGCCATGTACTCGCCACATCCAGGAACTGGTCATTGCAGGCAGGAAGAAGGCCTGGGAGCAGTTGCCGGCTTTTTTTGACCTTCCGTCTTGGGAGGAGTTGAAGAACGACATTTAGCACTCTCCCTGTATGTCAGTAACAGTTTACCTGATGATTTATCCACCCAGTCATTAAACGAACAATATTCGCTTCGTGTGGAACTCACGATGTCCTACGATATATTGGCGTTTTGAATAAATTCCTACTCAACTTCAGACGTCCAACTTTCAGTTGGAACGGTGTCAACATACTTTCTTTCTTTTCCACCCGACCGATCGACCTTGCGTCCACCATGTCCTTGTCCGACTCTTCTGCGACTAATCTCCCACGAAAAACGAAAGAATTCGTTCCACTGACCGTGGACCAGAATGTCAGCAAAAAGAAAGACGGATTCCAGAGAATACGAACCAAATTAGGTTTGCGAAGTCACCTGATCGCGTCATGATAGAGATACGTCGGACCGCTCCGTTAGCTAATCATCCTCGTATGTCAGCGTCGGAATCCCGTCCTGCAAAGCGCAAAAGAACAGAAGACACGTTGTTAACGCGATCGGATATATGTCAATGGTACTAGTACTCGGATGGGAGCGTCGTTTCACAAGCTCAGGGCCGAGTTGGAACGACGTTTAGGACGGAGGAGGAGGATGCATAACCGCGGTGGTCCCGATGAGGAACGTGCGGGCACTGTACCTACATACACGAGCCTTGCATTCTAGTATACTTGTCGATAGCATCAATTTTTTTATAAATCCAATTGCCATGTCGCTGACGCTGTACGAGAAAGCTAGAAGCATGCGACGGAAAGACACCAGAACAAGGACTGGCTAGACACAAGTTTCGATATGACGGGTATTGCATTAGAAGAATTACAGGATGTACAATTCTATTTATGCTACAATTTTAGTGTGCGTGGTAGGATGCTTGTATGGTCGGTATAAGCACACATCATGACTTGCTCTCCGTCTTGGCGGGGCCCTCGGCAGATGCAGGAGTAGCACTGGGAACTGCAGCAACCTGCGCCCGCGCCTGCTGAGCCTTCTTCAGCCGCGCCTCCCGCTCGCTCTCCACCCAATCCTTCGCCGCGTTGACAGCCTCATATGGCCTAATCTTGTAGGTCATGAGGAAGCCCTGCAGCGCCGCCATCGACAGCTCGCGCTCCGGGATCGCCTCGGCGAAGCGAGCTGCGAGGTCTGCGACCTGCTTCCGGCGCAGCTTGGGCGCGTGCTGGCGGTGCGAGGTACCAAAGAACACGGGCTTTTCGAGCTCGGGAGCGACGGGGGAGACTGGCTCGGATGCGGTGGACTCGGCGTCGACATCGGTGTTGGCGGAGGAGTTGTACCCAGAGTCGGCGTCCTTCTCGTCCTCCGCTTTGTCGTCCGCAGTAGCAGCCTCGTCGGAGGGGAGGTAGAAGGAGTAGAAGAGTTTCCGCGCTTGGTATTTACTCGCAAGCCTGAATTCGATGTGAATGTCCATGCGACCGGGACGGCAGAGGGCGGGGTCAAGAGCGGTGTACTTGTTGGTCGTCGCGTACAAAATCCGACCTTCCTGTGCTCCGATTCCATCAAGGGCGTTAAGCAAGCCACTCAGACTGAGCCTGCTTGTTGTTGAAGGTGCGGGAGGGGCTCCGGGGGGCGGGGGCGTGCCGTCAGGGCCGACGGCATTGGCGGGTCCTTGAACGGCATCACGGTTGAGGCTCTGAGTAAGGCTCGCATCGATGTCCTCCATCAGGCACACGCACTTCTCTGCAGACGTGTTAACTCAGATGAAATAGGGAGACTGGGAATTTATTTACCAGGGAGGTTAGAAATCAGTTCGCTCAAAGCAGAGTCATCAAGTCCTGCACGGGATAGGCTGACAATGTATACGTCGAGACCGAGCTCTCCGGCAATACTGGATATAATCGACGTCTTGCCAGAACCAGGAGCGCCGTACTTTGATCGTCGGGTGAGACGGGAAAGTAAAGCCGAGAAGAAAAACGCACCAGAAGATAGCCTCGGCGGAACGGGATCCCCCGAGCGGCGTACCAAGCCTTGCTTTCCAAGAAATCCCGAGCGTCGTCGACCAGTAGTTCAGAGACGCCAGGATCAAGTATGATCGAATTCTGCGAAAGAGATTACGTAAGCATCACTTTCGATCATTTCCTTTTTGGGAATACACGCACAATATTGCGCTTCGGCCGCGACGCGACGTGCCGCCAGCTGTTGTTTATATCGGAGACATAGATCGAGATTGAGTGCTCCTCTGCGGCCATGTAGTCCTTCTTCGCCTCGAGTAGGAGCTCGTTAAGCACGCGGTGGTGGCGCGTGAAGATACTAAGATCCATAAGTTTCTGGATGGAGCCGCCGTGCGCAAAAAACAAAAAACATACCTGATCTGCAGAGTCTCCTCCTTTTGACCATAATATCCCGTCTGAGTTTGGACACGGGAGATCGACATGTATCGGCGGTGGTACCACATCGAATAGGTCAGGGATGCCGAGGGCAGGTATGCAAGTTTCCGACTGGCCAGCAGCGACAGATCGTTGCCCTCCTCCTCGCCAGGGACCATGATCGCGCTTGTGTTGAGACCAAATGAACGCGTAGAAATCTCAACTTCACGCGCCGAGGCCCAAGAAGGCTGCTTGGATAGCCATACCATCATCCAATCTGTTGTATCGGGTAAATTTTCATCCAAGAAGAGACTTGAATGTACGAACCGTAGCTGCTGTCATTTTCGTCAAAGTGCGCCGTAATCCAGAAGGAGGCGATAATTTTGTAGTAAAATGAAAAGGCCGTTCTTCGCAGAGTCTCCAGTACGCCACCGAAAACGATGAGCTTGAGCCAGTCTCGCAAGGCGCCCAAAGAGAATAACAGGGTCACGAGCGACGAGAAGTCTGTTACGGACGCAAGGCCACCCGCCACGGCCGTGGAATTCCCTGCACTTGCAGTGGCGTTGGCTGCAGAGCTCCCCATGCCATTCAAAGCAGACATAACCTGTTGAGCGGCGTAGAGATAAGACGCCATTTGATGGGGGAGTGGGAGGTAATGAACAGAACTCTGAGCTTCAAAGAACTTTATAGATTTCTTTTTTTCTGACGGATCCGTCGCTCGAGGACAGGTTTCGAGTCAGCGCTAACTTTGGCGTCAATCTGATTCGGTTGGGCGCGAGTCAAGTTGCGATGCGTTGGCTGTGCAACGGGCTCGGAACGCCCAGGGGCTGTGCTGATGCCATCGCTCACGGCTTCTTTCACCTCCCAAGGCTCGAAATGGGAAATACCTACGGGCCACAGGCCTCGCTGGATCTCACCCACGTACTGTGTACATTTTCCGCGTTTTAGCCTCAATAGCCACTAACTCGCTCTCCAGATGATGATTCGTCACCTTTCTCCTTGCTGTTAGCGCTGGTGACCCTGAGTCCCATCCTCCTGATGGTAAAAACACCGCCGGCGCTCATCTACCTGTTTTCTGACATTTAATTCCGATACTTCAGCCTGCCTACGCGGCACTCGCCGTCCAGACACGCGAATATGTGATCATAATGATGTGGGCAGGCCAGCTCGCTGGCGAGGTGCTCAACCTCGTCTTGAAGCATTCGATCAAGCAGGACCGGCCGTCCTGTGAGTAAGTTTGCTATTTCAAGTGAGGAACGCCCTTGACCCCAGAACAGACAGCGCGGCTAATGGTTACGGATTTCCGTCGTCCCACAGGTGAGGAACGCCCTTGACCGACCGCGCGGCTAATGTTTACGGATTTCCAGCCAATACATGGGCTACTTTGCCTCCTTTCTGATGATGCACCTATACTTCCGCCATAGATTCGCCACGACGGGATACAGAATTCTAGATTTGGCCTGGCGTGTCACACTCTATGCCGCGTTGGCAGTATGGGCGTTCATCGTGGCCTATTCTCGGTATGTCAAGTTAACAGCAGTGGTGCCTCGGATCTCATCTATCCCGCAAAGCTTTTACCTCCGATATCACAGCATTGCGCAGATCCTCTGGGGTTTCGGAATCGGCATGGCCCTTGGAGTGTCCTTCTACATGGTCTGCGACCTACTTCCTAGGCAACGACCGAAGTCCATCTTTGGCCTCCTCAAATCTTTCTTGGTGGAGAATCCGGTGTCTACTTGGTTGCAGATACGAGATGGGTGGGATGTGTGGGCGGACGGCGGCAGGGAGGCGGAATGGTTACGATGGAGGGCGGAGTGGGATAGGCGCCGAGTCTCCGACAAGAAGACAACTTGACAGAAGTGCATCTTTATAACCCACTGCCTCTGTGTTTCTAACTTGGGACTTTCCGCGCCGGTGTTCCACAACTTGCACCCGGATGGATCCTGGCTTGTGCCGGGAATTTCTCCCCACCGATCCTCAAAAATAGGTGTCACGACAGTAAATGATCCAAGAGTTCCCCCGTGGCCGCCCGATCCTAATCGCAACAAATTTGGTTTACGACTCGAGGATCCTCGAAATGGCTGTCTGTCCCCTTCACCACGATAAAATCTTCCTCTCCGCCTTCAGTCTTATCCTGATTCGAGAAATTTGGCACAAGCACTTTTACGACGACTCGACGATCTCCGAAATGGCTGTCTGCCCCCTTCACCGCGATGAAATCTCCCTCTCCGCCTATATTTCGATCCTGATTCGAGCGAATTTGACGCAACCTTTACAACGACCCAACGATCTCCGAAAAGGCTGCATCAGCGCTTCCCTCCAACCTGTCCATGATTGTCCCTCTCGTCATTTTCGATCTCCGAAATGGCTGTATCACCGCTCCCCTTCAACCTCTCCATGGTTCTCCCTCTGTACCTCCCGTCCCGTCATTTTCATCTCGTCCTGATTCAACCGAACTCGGCAAAAACTATGTGTTTGAACTCGTACCTGCGCTCGCCGATGCGTCAGTATTTGCTCAATTAAACCACACTGATCCTTTTCGGGGAGGTTGTGTTTAAAGAAGCATTACTTGGTACTAACATTTACTGGCGCTCAATCTTTTCAGGATTTGTTCAGGATACTCGTTCCGATACCGTCCAAGGTTTTTTAAAACTTGACCGCACTGTAGGTAGAAGAGAAAAATTGTGAGTCGTCTCCAAATTTCAATTCCAGCAACTGCAAAGATGTTGGACATAAATCTATCGGTGAGAATAAAACTGTTCAGGTCACTGATAATAAGCTATAGACTGCAGTTCTAGGCGCGATAAGCTTGTGAAAATGCCGTTTGCAAGAATTGACCCCTATTTTGCGCGTACGTAAATGGAAGCTCAAAATCACATGCGAGTGACAGCTTTTATAAATTCGACGCGAAAAAACGACGTCCTTATCGCTCTTCCTTCTCTTCCACCACAACTACCATGGCCAAAACCAAGTCCTCCGTCCCCATGCCCGCTCCCGCTTCCTCGTCCAGCGCGCCTGAGATTACCAGCTTCAACCGCGTCGCCTCCATCCCCATCCTCGCGTACTGCATCCAGCAGGTCAGCGGCACCCTCTCCACCAATCGCTACACTTCGACCCCGTACTCCACTGCGATGGGTCTCTCCGCATCCGCGTACAAGCTGTCCGAGCCTCTCCAGGTCCAATTCCGCCCTTGGATCGAGTCTGCCGATGGTTACGCCAACAAGGCCGTCGATGTCGTGCAAGACAGATTTCCGGCCACTTTTCAGACGAAACCTGAGGATGTCGCGGGCTACGTGCGCGACCGCAGGCAGAGTGCGTCCGAATATATCGATGAGAAGGTGAAGACTCCCGCGGTCACCGTCGCTTATGGTATGGATCAGGTATTGTCTTTCTTCGTCTTGAGATTAGGCGATTAATCGATTTGTTTAGCGCCTCACCCCCATCGTCGATTATTTGGAAAGCACCGCCGTCACTCGCCTGAACACTGCCGCACCCGGTGAGACGCAGTACCAGGTCCAGCGCGTCTACGTTCTCTCCACAAATGTTACGCGTCAGCTGTACGATTACTCCAACCAGACCGTCGTTGTGTAGGCCCTGTTTTCTCTTTTCAAGACCTCCACCTAACTCACGTCTTATAGCCAACGTGCCTCCCAAACCGCCGACTCCATCACTGCACTCGCCTCGACCGCCAACACGCGCATCCACGCCCTCTCCGACTCTCTTCTTGCCGAGCTCCAGCGCCTGCAGTCCTCGCTCGCCGCGACGGGCGCCCAGGCCTCGCACGACCTCAACGACACCATCACCTCGCTGCATCACATAATCACCACGCCCGACCTCCCCGTCAAGGACAAGGTCATGCGCGTCGGCGCGGAGGTCGACTACCGCGTGCGCCCCGTGCTCAACCGCCTGCTTGGGAATGCACAGCGCGCCGCGCCCACGACGGTGAATGGCGACGCCAATGGGCAAGCGCACTGATCGCTGCAGACATACATTCGTTTTTTTCTTCTTGTTCCTTCTTAACCGGTGTCACTTAGACTAGACACGCACATGTACTTCTTTGTCTTGGCTCCCTCTCGTGATGTATAGTTAATGCTGAAAAATAGAGACCAGGGCATTTGTCGCGTCGTTTTGCTTGTGAAAGTCATGCCTGGGTCGAACAATTATCTAGATTTCGGAAAGGCGGGAGCATTCAACTCACAGTGAGTGGCCTCTTCGAACCGAAACTTTCGGAGGTTTGCACTTGAGTTTGCAATTAGTTTGCAAAATAGACGAGCCGCGACAAGCTGATTCAACGCCGAAGGAGCCGAAAACGGCAATCACCGGATCAACTTGCACAGCCACACCACATCTTTGATTAATTTCGTCTCTTCTGGCTATCCAGGCTCAGCTAACTGCGCTCTGGCTTTGTCAGGATTTGAAGTTGACTCGGCGGTCAAAGGAAGGATCCTGGGAAACTAGTACCAACGGACCGATAAAACGAACGTCGACGATCAAACGCCCCTGAGCCTCACCCTTATCCATCTCACCACCACAATGACCACCATTAAAGTCCACGGCCACCCCCGCTCCTCCAACACCCGACGCGTCCTGCTCGTCCTCAAAGAAAAGGAGATCCCCTACGAGCTCATCACCTCCGACTGGAACGCGGCGGAACACACAGAGCCCACCTGGCTTGAGGCGCACCCCTTTGGCCTGATGCCCTACCTCGACGACAACGGCTTCACGGTGTACGAGTCGCGTGCGATTGGGCGCTATCTGGCCGCTGCGTATTCCGCAAAGGGCCCCGCGCTGGTCCCGGCAGCGTCGGCGGGCCCAAAGGCGCTCGCGGCCTTCGAGCAGGCGGCGGCTGTGGAGGCGTTCACTTTCGATCCTCTGTTGACCGGGATTTTGCATGAGCGATTCGTCAAACCGTGAGTTCAAGTATTCTGGAAGTGCATAAACTAATTCGAATGGTTCAGATTCCAGGGCGGGACAACAGACGAAACGGTCGTAGCACCTCTCATCACCCAGCTCGAAGCGAAACTGGAGGGCTATGAGCGCATCTTAAGCAAGACCAAGTACCTCGCCGGAGATGTGAGTCCCACCCTATTGCTTCCGGTGACCTATGTCATTAAGCAAGTTCAACCCAGGAAATAACCCTCGCAGACCTCTTCCACATCCCACTCCTCAGCTTCTTCGTCCCCGCCAAACTCGACATGTTCACGAACGAAGACAAAGCCAAAAAGTGGCCCCATGTTGTCAAGTACGTGCAGTGATTTCCGCTCGAGTTCGACTTTTTAACAAAAAGATTGTTGGTCAGGTGGGCGGAGGGGCTCCTAGCCAGGGAATCTACCAAAGCAACGGCTACCGCTTAAGATTATTATGTTTGGTATGTATACGTACTTCGCTGGATCGCCCGATATCTTTGAGTTTGCAAATTAACATTAACGCCTTGGTTCAACTTGAATTCCCCCACACATTGCTACCGAAGTGCGAGTACAGTGATGCCGGCTTGTCCTTAGGGATCTCATTGCGGTAGTGCTGACCAAAGTATGCATTTCACAACAGTTCAATCCGACCTTCCATCGACCATTACTTGGCATGTTGCGGAGCACAACACAACGACTGTTTGTTTGTTTATCGTAAGTCTTTTTACTGCCAATTCGCGGCGTCTTCTGTCCGGCTCTTTTACTCCCGAAGTGAATACAGTGGTGCCGGCTCGTCCTTCAGGGATCTATCTTATTTTGTGATGACCACCACGCTGCTGCCAGCCAAGGCCCAAGTCTACGTCTACAGTAAGCTTATGCATTGTTCATACGATATTCTGGAAGTTTATTGTGTATTTCCTCAACCCAACCCAACCTTACGTCGACAGTGGCACAACAAACTGTGGAGGAGCTTGTGTGGAGCACAAAGACTGGTGTTTTTATTCATCGCAACTTAACGGTGCAGATGCGTAGCCATTCGAATTTCGGCGATGATGTTCAGTAATATTCAACGAGAGACGGTTGAATTGCTTGAAGTTTGAAGCAAGTTTGGTTGATCTCCGATCAAACACAACTTGAACCGTTCCTTCACCTCTACCTCGTTCAATTTCTGTCGGTGGATGAGTACGTGTCTTTTCATTAATACTATCTATACACTAAATTATTTACAACTTTGAAGACCCTAGTACCCCAGATTAACAATGCCCTTGAACTCATCCCATCGTGCTAGCGCGTCGACCACAAAGTGTGCCGTATCTTTCCTGGAGATCGTATAGACACCCAGCTCGTCGTGACTGACGCGGTACGGCGCCTTTCCCGTCCCCTTCGCTTTCACTTCATCGCCCATGCACTTGCCATCGGTCAACAGCGCGGCGCGCACGACCAAGACGCGATCTTTCAGCGTCCCTGGTGCAGGGAGCCGCTCCGTCCAATTCTCGCCCAAGATCTCCACCCTTGGCTCCCCGTGGTTAGGATCCAGCGGCCAGCCTGCAACATGCGCCAGTGCCTGCTCCATGCCGGCCTTGTCGTAGTGGGGAATGGTGAGTGCTGAATACAGCGGCTTGATGAGGAGGGGGAGGGCTTTGTGAGCCGCGGGGCCGATGCCGGTCGAGGACAGTGCGATGATTCTCGGCGGTGGGGCGCTAGCGTATGTGGGCAGCGTGCCGAGGACGCAGAGCATGCATTGCGCGACTAGGTTGGGGTCGACGACGAAGCCTTTGGTGATCGAGAAGGACGGTATTGCGCCTGCGATAATTGAGTCGACGTATATGGGCTGATGCGATGAACGCACCGACGGTGAAAACCACGGCGTCTACAGTGCCGGCTTCTTCCCATGCACGGCGCATGTCTTCCTCTTTCCTTCCGTCCCCTTTGCTGAGGCGCGCGGTCCCAGACCTATATTGTTGGTCAATGTTCTTTCCGTTCCGAAGTTGATTCTACTTACTTCACGAATTTCTGTATCGTTTCATCCTCGTCAAATACAGAAGGCGTGCGCAGGAGGAGGGTAACTGTTGCGCCTTGCTCTGCAATAGTACCATCTTCAAAATTCAAGTCGAGCAGGTTGCAAGTCGGAACATACCAAGAAGGCGGATAGCGGCGAAGTATCCGATATTGCGCGAGGCGCCGATGGAGAGGATGTTTAGAGGTGCCATTGAAGAGTTGGGAGGACGGTGAGCGCGCCCCCTATATATACGCGTGCACCGTCAGCATGTACTCGTAAGATCGACTCTCGCGCCGCTGTGGCTGAGCGGCTGAGCGGCTTGCTGCGGCTGTGCAATGCTGTAGGCTGCGGCTGACAACGTGTTCTTCGGCAACGCTAGCCCGGTTTGATCCCTGCTCTAGGTCCTGCTCACCGTCGTGGACGAAGTGTGGTCTACGAAGTGCCTGAATCTAGCTCACAGCGGTGCCTTACTCCAGGGAGAGTCATCTGCAGCTTCGGTGGTAATTCGGACTTGGCAGACGACGGCAACGTGGAACGGTCCACGGCAGAGACTCCTTTAAATTCCTCTTGCTTCTCGCAAAAGGTCTCAAACAAGTCTCAACGCGTCAACCGTCAGCATATATGGATGGATGGATGAGACATTTGGCCATTCTTTAGGCCAAACCCGTCAGCATAAGGATTGGGCGTTCTGCAGCATATTCCCCTTCCCTTTTCAAGATCTGAGGTCTCTTGGCTTTTCGTCGTCCGAGTCGGCCGCGTCCTAATCGCTGAGATGGCTATCTTAAATATTCCACGGCCCGGGCTGCTTCTCATTCAAGTTGACTCACTTCATGTCCACAGAGAAAGACCCCGAAGGACTTGCAGTGGCGCCGCTTCAAAACTCGGGGCATGAATCTGCTCAGCCCAGAACTCATGGTGACAGATTCCGCAACACCGAAGCCGCCGTCAATTTACCGCACAACAAGTGCGTCTCGTTTCGCAATCGCGCTGTCGAATAACAATGTGTGTAGCATGGTCCTTGTCATGACGGGCCTCGCCACCACCGTATTCCTCGCAAGTTTGGACAGTACAATCGTCACCACTGCACTACCTACCATTACAGAACATCTTCATGGGACTGCGAGCGATTATAGCTGGACGGGTGTCTCATTCGCACGTTCCGTCGCTTTCCGATTGTATAGAGGCTTATTCCACGCAGTTGCTCTGTTCCGGCGCGTTCATTCCGCTGTGGGGTCCCCTCAGCGATGTCGTGGGGCGAAAGGTGAGCCACGTCTACCTTGAAGCTCGTCACTTAACTTCGCTCCTAGCTGATCCTCTACCCGTCTATCGCGCTGTTTCTACTTGGCTCGGGATTATGTGGTGCGGCTACGGTCAATTTCATTACTGCATATATGGGCGCATCTTGATCGTTCTTCTTCAAGTCCATGTCATTTCTTATCGGCTGCCGCGCATTGCAAGGCGTTGGTGAAGGGGGAATCAGTCAGTGATTCACAGACTGCAAGGAGGTTATAGTGACAGTCACCCAGTCGTGATGGTCCAGGTCGTCTTGACGGACATCGTAAGCCTCCAAGACCGAGGCAAATATGGATCTGTTATCGGTGGATGTTGGGGTGAGTGTTTGTGCGAAATATTATCACAATTAGACGCCGATTGCTTTAGGTATCGCCTCGGTACGAGGACTCCTTCTCTCAAGTGTTTCCATCGAACTTGGCCGTTTGTAGATTCTCGGTCCTGTCCTCGGAGGCATCCTAACTGAGCGACTGTCCTGGCGGTGAGCTCACCTACTATAATAACAACGACTACTAATAATATTAGGTGGATCTTTTGGATCAACTTGCCCACAGGAGGGCTCGCGACGCTTCTGTTGATGTTCTGCTTAAACTTGAACCCCACCCGAAAATTGACCTTCAAGGAATTTCTGCAGAATTTCGATTTCCTGGGAGTGTACGTTTTGCGAAAGGTTTCCGCCGACGTTAACTCACGACATGCGCACAGGTCACTACTCATGACTGGTACGGGGACGTTGCTCGCTGGTTTTTCAGTTGCGGCTGATAATGGATGTGGGTAGTATTATTCAGCCCGTGTTGTCAGCCCAACCAAATAACCATTCTCCACAGGGAATAGCAGGTCCACGATCGGTCTTCTTGTGGTGGGCCCTGTTCTGCTTCTCCTCGCAGGAATAGTCGAATCAAGGACAACTCGTATGGCAATCATCCCGCCTCGGTTGTTCAGGACCCGGACGACTTTGTCCCTCTTCGGGCTTGCCTTTTTACACGCCATTGGCTTCATGTGTACGTGCTTCTTCGCGCGCTATGCCGGAGCTTACAATCGTACTACATCTCCAGGCGCGAATTTCTATCTACCCGTTATGTTCCAGGGCGTGAACGGCGACAGCCCTTTAATCAGCGGCGTGAAACTGTTTCCTGTTGCTCTGGGTGGATCCGTCGCCACGGTCGTCGTCGGGCTGATTGTGACCGCCACGAAACGGACGCGGCCGTTCATCTGGTCGGGCACGGCACTCATGACTCTTGGCGCGGGTCTTCTGATTACGCTGTCCGAGAAATCTAGTCTCGGGCAGGAGATGGGATTTTCGCTCATCGAGGGAGTGGGGATCGGATTTGTATGACAAAATGTCGCATCCTTTGAACGGACTGCTCATGGATTTTGTAGCTCTTCCAGCCGCCCTTGATCGCGCTTCAAGCAGCGATGCCCTTGAAGGATATGGCGGCTTGTACGGGTGCAGTACGTCCCATCTACGATACCTACCCGACCCGTCTAACTCCTTCCCCAGTTCTATCTCGTTCGGTATGACCGACTATTCTCGGTGTCGGACCGACACTAATCCCTCTCAGCACCCTTGGGTGCACACTGGGCATCTCGCTCGGCGGCGTGGCCTTCCAGTCCCAGCTCGCCATCCGCCTGCGAGCCATTCCCGCCCTTACAGGTACCTCAGCGGAAGCGAGCATCCTGCAGGGAAATTACAAGGACATCAAGCTTCTGCTTCCCGCCGAGCTGCGGCAACAGGTCATCGTCGCGCTGTCGCGGTCCCTGCGCACGATCTACATCATGCTCGCCCCGCTCGCTGGGACGACGTTCTTGGTGTGTCCTTTTCTAGACCCGCAGACATCATCACTGATTTGATTCAGCTGTCGCTTTTGGTGCGGCATTACAGTCTGGAACGCAATTTTGTGCAAAAGACTCGGCCGGAGGAGGCGCCGCAGATAGAGGCTGACGAGAAAAGCGGCGAGGTTGGTGAGATCAAGTCAGTTTAACATTTGTTTTCGGCCTTTTCGGCTCCCAAGTATCCAGAGTTACCATTACATTCATTTATGACGCTAAACGCGAGGCCAAGGAGGATAGTGTATACCTCCAGGATCACTAGCCTCTCATGAAAACAAAACAGCTAGCGCTACATCGAATCAGAGAACGTCTAACCACCCCGCCAAGCTCTCGGCGTGGGTCGCATGATATCATTACAATCTTCCTCTAGTCCTCGAGGAAGAAGTAGTTGCCGGCAGCTGAACGAAAGGTTAGGACGACGAAAAGAGAGAATGAGGAAGGGCAGGACGTACTCTTCTGCTCGCGGTCCTTCACGCTGTTCATCTTGTTCACTCGCGGCCGGAAGTTGGTGGGATCGCGGCGGAAGGTGACCTCGAGCGAGGCGAGGAATCGGTTCATCCCCGAGAGCAGGGTCTGCGGGCTATAAAACGGGCACAAAATATGAGTAGGGGAGGAATTGCGAAGAATAGTACGCACGGTGTAGCGGTGGCGGAGACGGCGGGTTGGCCCTCGAAGACGATGACGCGGTCGGCGAGGTAGGTGGCCATGATGAAATCGTGCTCGATGACGAACGCGGTTTTCTTGGCGTGAAGGATGAATCTGGTCCAGTTGCTCAGCCGGCGGTGAGGGTACATCAGTGAGAGGACGTACCGTTTAATGACCTTGCTAGCGATGATACGCTGCTCAGAGTCGAGGAAACTACAAACTCATTAGCGAAGGCTCCCCAGAAAGGGTAGAACGTACCTGCTGGGCTCGTCCAATAGATATACAGCGACATTGGGTTTGCCTAAACGCAGTCAGTATTTACTTCAGCTAAGGACGTTAACGTACCAAGTGCCAGCACGATGGCGACACGCTGAAGCTCTCCACCGGACAGTGTTTTAACATCTTGGTCCATCAGGTTCTCCAAGCTCATCGGCTTGAGTACATCCGTCTGGAATTGGGGGTGCATGAACGCAGCCTTGATCTGCTTAATCAACAGCATGCGGACGGTGCCAGGGAACTTCGGCGAAATGGTCTGCGGCTTCAAGGACACTTGAAGGTTTTGCTTGACCGTCAAGTCGTCGGGATCGTCACCCGCGAGGAGACGAACGAACGTCGTTTTGCCGGTTCCGTTCTCGCCCAGCATGACGATGATCTCCGAGTCGGTGAATGTGCCGCCTTCGACGGTGAGCTTGAAGCCGCCGAGGGTTTTGGTCATCGCAGGGTACGAGTAGTGTCGCGTCTTGTCGACAATAACCTCTTCAGCGGTCTCGACCATCTTGAAGGAGAGCGACTCCTCGCGGAATCGCAGATTTTCAGTGGGAATGAAGCCGTCGAGGAAAATGTTGATGCCTTGCTTATAATTCAGCACAGTGCAACAAGACAGAAAATCGATCCTATCCTACCTTCTCGCACAGAGTAGGGCATGGTAACGACGCCATACATCGATGGCTTGCCGTAGAGACAGCAGATGTAATCTGAAAGGTAATCCAGAACGGAAAGATCGTGCTCGACGGCCACGACATAGCAATCGGGAGTCAAGAGCGAGCGGATGACTTCCGCCGCCCGTAGCCGCTGCCGGATATCAAGGTAACTTGAGGGCTCGTCGAACATGTATCTGTGAAAGCAAGGATTAAATCTCGTCAGAAGGAAGAAGTACGCGTAACGCACACGTCGGCCCGTTGTACGCAAGTGATCGCGATGGCAAATCTCTGCAGCTCTCCACCAGACAACTGAGACACCTCTCGGTCGAGGACTTTGGTCAGCTCCAGCACCTCGCACATGTGATCCTTGTTGTCAAGGTCCACCTTCTGGTCCAGCATAACAGACACAGAAAGCTTTCCCTTGATTGCACGCGGAATGTGGTCGACGTATTGCGGCTTAATCAACGCCTTCAAGTTATCCTCGAGGACCTTGGTGAAGTAGTTTTGTAGCTCCGAGCCACGGAAGTATTTGAGGATATCCTGCCAGTCCGGGGGATCCTGCACGACAGTTGGGTCAATAATTTCGACCAAAGAAAGTCCACGCACGTCATAGCGTCCGAGGTTAGGTTTTAGTTTTCCGGCCAGGACTTTGAGGGCCGTACTCTTCCCAATACCGTTGGTACCGACAAGTCCCAGCACTTGTCCGGGTCTGGGTGTAGGCAATCGATGCAGCTTGAAGGCATTTGCTGAATAACGATGCGTAACCTGAGAGTCTAGATTTGTGGGTAGGTTGATGATTGCGATGGCGTCGAAGGGGCATCTGTACGCATGGAGGTTAGCAAGGGCCAGTTCCTCGAACATCCAACTCTGCTACTTTTTGACGCAAATACCGCAACCGATACACAGAAATTCGGAGATGAAGGCGATTTTGTCGGTAGGTTTAACTTCTATACAAAGCTTTCCTGAGATATCATATTAGGACAAAATTTCCGTATTACAGGCCAGCACTGACCCATTTTGACGACGGGACATGACTGCAACGCAGATAAATCACTTGGTCCAATTAAAACGGTCGTATTTGACGCACTTTCTTGCATTCTTGCGCGCATCGCTTCGGTTTGCATCTGTTCGAGTCTACGATGGCAATACGGGTGATCTTGTCGGCCATGGCTGCAAGTTCCAAGTTTGAGTCGAGAAACGGTACCGTGTCAAGGCCTTGGAAAGTAACAAAGACAAAGTGATTATGGCCAATGGCGTCGCAGATCAACATAATCAAAGTCATTCCTCATTCGGACTTCTCCTATCAATCCATAGTCTCGATTCTGAGGGAGTCGTTCAGTACCGTTCAATCAACCAGTCAACTCGGAGGGTCTCGGGTTTGGTCTAGGGAGCCTCAAAACGCGCTACTCCCTCTCTTTGTCGTCTATCGCTCATTTCCCAGATGTCCTCCATCGTTGGCTTCGTTAGTCGTGTCCGAACGGTGAGCTAGCTGATATTCCAGGTCCATCCAGGATTCACCTTCATTTATGCAGGCCTTCAATCCTCTTGAAGCAAAACCGCTCCCCAACAGCGAGCCAGTGAAATTTGGTGTCCTCGGTGCTGCCGCAATCGCCCCCGAAGCCCTGCTTGCTCCCGCTAAACGTCATCCGGAGGCCGTTGTTCACGCCGTTGCAGCTCGTGACAAAGAGCGCGCTGAGGCCTTTGCCCAGAAACATGGAATCACCAAAGCTTACGGGAGTTATCAAGGTGTGTTACGAGTTGAACTCATCGTTTTCTACCTCATCTTGTCTCCAGAATTAATTGACGACCCCGAAATCGACGCCATCTATAACCCAGTCAGTCGCGGATGACATTCATATGCCGTTTTTAAACCCTCTGCATAGCTTCCTAATGGTCTGCATTACGAATGGACCATGAAGGCGCTGGCTGCCGGAAAGCATGTTCTGCTCGAGAAGCCTGCTGCAAATACTGCCGAAGAAACGCGTAAGATGTTCGAACTCGCAGAAAGCAAAGGCCTGGTCCTCCTCGAAGCTGTTCATTACAGGTGATTATTCTTCGCAATAATACGCGTGTCCACATCCTAATCCATTTAGATTTCATCCTGCGAGTCATCGTGTAAAAGCTATTATCGAGAGTGACGAACTTGGCCCTGTTCTCAGTACAACTACCTCTCTAACTCTTCCGGCGGGTTACTTCAAGCCCAACGACATCCGCTTCGACTACTCCCTCGGCGGTGGGGCGTTGATGGATATGGGTTGTATGTCCTCAGCACCAAAAACAACTTTAAGTACTCACAAGATCTCGACAGCCTACACCATCAGCACGATGCGCTATTTTACCGGCGCAAAGCCAACGGAGATCCTTTCTGTGAAACAGGATCTTTCAAACCCCCAGGTTGATCGCAGAACGGTCGCAAAGTTCGCCCTCCCGGGACCTATCACCTCCACCGCCATCTGTGACCTCGGAGTACCATGGAAGTTCGGGCTCATTCCAAGCATGCCCGACTTCAATGCAACTATCAAGTGCGAGAAGGGCGACATACAGGTGGTCCCTCACTCCAAATTGATTATTTGTTCCTGACCATTTACTGGTCAAGTTCACGAATTATCTTCTGCCGTCGGTATACCACTCGATAACGGTGACGACGGGCAGCAAAAGCAGGGTCGAGAAGGCGTATACGTTCCCCGACCTCGGCGAGCCGTGGTGGTCGACGTATCGTTATCAGCTCGAGGCGTTTGTGAATAAGGTTAAGGGCCGCCCAACTCATGCGTGGGTCACGAAGGAGGATTCGATCGAGAATATGGAGATCATCGAGAGCGTCTACGCCAAGGTGGGTTTCTGGTCTACTGCACCAATAGCGTCTAACCTTGGCGCACAGACTGGACTCGGCAGCCGCCCCAAATCCGAGTACGTGCCCCCGTCATCGGTATGAGCCTCCGGACAGTATATATATTCGCATTATGATACCCCTTCCATAACGACATCGGTCAAGCCCTCCCCGGCATCCTCGTCGTGCTCAGACTTCGCTCTTTTCGACCTACGCTCCTCCGATGGCTCTTCCTCGCCCGCGGGGCGCGTCGACTGCACCTTCGCAACCGCCTTCTTGCTCTTAAGTCGCCCCAGTTCCTTCTTGCTGATCTGATCGGCGGCGTTTTCAAGCGGCTCGCGATCCATAGGGTCGTGCTCGCTGTCATTGTTTTTGGGAAGCGCAGAGAGCGGGAGGTAGAGCTCCAGAGCTTTCAGCTCGGCCGGGGTTGCTGGGGTTAGGTCAGCGCAAAGTACGAGTGTGGGGAGAGAACGGATACCTGGAAGAAGGCACTTGGAATTTAGAGATGAAAGTAGTGGCGAGGAGTCGGCTGGGACTTCGACCAACTGTGTACCATGTCAGAGAAGACAAGAACGGTGTATACAGAGACATACTTTATCTGCCGATAGTCTTAGAACGCGAACCATCGACGAGGTACTTCCTGAGGCGTCTGTTTCCGACCAGTGCCCGTCGATCCAGACCCAAATAAGCCCGTCGCTCGTGATAGTGAAGTCCGTTACAGGTTTATTAAAGTCGAAGGCGTGGATATCTGGTGCTGCGTCTTCGGAATACGAGCACCAAAAGAGGGCGGTAGCGCTGAGAACACGTTAGATGTCGCGACTTTAAAGACTGCACACGCAACGTACCCGACAGCGCTGAAGATCAGGTACCGGGTGTCGTCCATGTCGGACTTGAGCGAGTCGATGCGCCGAAGCGCAAGGACGGGGTCACCGGCCTCAGCTGCCTCTGCGGCTTCGGGTTCGTCGGCTGGTGCAGATCCCTCCTTATCCTCTCCTCGTGCGCGTTTGGCGCGCGCCTTCGCTTTCCGACTCTTCTTCGTGGAGTCCTCCCCGCCATCTTCCCCGTCGTCTTCAAAGCGCCGAGATGTCCGTCTGGCGGGCTTCACCTTGATAAAAGGCTCCACGGCATGCAGGATGGGGATCTCGCGCTTGACCTTGCCAGTCATCCAATCCCAGATTTTGAGCATCGGGTCTCCACCGCCAGAAACAAGTTCTGTTGGGGCGAATTCGGGAATATGTATAGCCGAGACGAATCTAGGAAGGCGTCAGGTCTTTAGATATCGAAGGCAAGGATATAACGCACTTTTCGTGCCCCAGACAATAGATTTCGATGGTGTAACCCTGAGGGTACCAGCTGACTCGTATGTGCTCATCCCGGTCGGCGGTTACGATAAATTTCTCATCAGAGGTGAGGAGAAACGCGGTCAAGAAAGAGGCATGGCCCAAAATGAGTTTGCCGCCGGAGGGATTGTCGTGTGAGGCCAAGGCCTTCTTTTGTTCTACAGTTTGCGGCGCAGGATTCAGTTCGTAACTTGCAGTTACCGTTACCACAGATCCGGTCGAGCAAGAGGGATATCGCACCTGAAGATGTCCCCAAATTTATCAGCCGCGAGGATAGTCTGACCATCCCGCGTAAAGGCTAGAGCCGTGGGTCTTTTTGGTAGCTCTCTGTGGCTCGAATTAGGAGACAAGGAGACAGGGGAAGGATTCGACTAAACATACCGCTCGTTTAGAAGCTTCAAGCCATCGATTTGCCAAAGTTTAAGTTGTTTGTCGTCTCCGGATGTCACAAGATGCGTCGCAGATTTGTCTATCGCAGCCAGTCGTACAGGTCCCGATTTGAGCAAGGGTTCCTTGTCTGCACCCTGGCGGTCTGCGGTAGTCGTAATGAGGTCCCCTGTTCTGCTCCGTATGAGAAGCGACGCGCCTTGAAGCTCAAAGCTCAGACCTTGAGTCGAGGATTTGGATATGGGGTCCAGATATAACGACCGTCAGAGAGGCTTCAAAGAGCAGCTGGGTATGAGGAAAAACCGACATCGCGGGTCGAGAAAAGCGCAGCACGTGACATTTCCTCTTTTGGAACATCACGATGTGGCGATGCACTCAAGACTGCGACTCAATTTTTGCCTTGATCAAGGAACACTTCGTGTCGAGGCACTCTTGACTCTGACTTGTGCTTGACTCATCTTACAATAAACTAGGCTCATCCAAACTTCCTGCGTCTCTTGCGAGTTGCTCTATCTTCCTCCCAACTCCTTCACTTGAACAGAAGATGGCCACAATGAAAGCTCTTGTCCTACACGGTCCCAATGACCTGAGGCTCGACCAAGTGCCCAAACCGAAGGCGAGCCCAGGTTCGGTGGTGGTTCGGGTCAAAGCGGTCCCTCTGTGGGATTATCTTGTATAATGCCCGTCTCGACGTTGCTCATGCAGACTTCGCTCATATTCCTACAGCCTGAAGTTATCAATGGTTCGAAGAATTACCCCCTCACATTCCCCCTGATCTTCGGGACGTGTTGCGTCGGCCACGTCGAGGAGACAGGCCCCGATGTGACGTCCCTCCAGCCGGGCATGTTGGTGTCGACTACATCGTGCACCTACGAGATGCGCCCGAGGAACGCATCGTGCTGGGTAAGTAGCGCCAGTCGAATCGCGAGAAGCGAAGCCCCGCCACAGCCCTATTTTTTCTTTCTTTTTTGCTAACACACCTCCCCAAAACCAAAGGCTACCACGGCGGCTTCACCCCGCAGGAGCAGAGACTCTCGTCGGGCCACTGGCGGGACGGCTGCTTCGCCGAATACGCGGCCTTCCCGGCCGAGAACGTGCACGCGCTGGACGAGGCGCAGCTGCTGGGGCGCCGCAACGGCCTCGCAACGATCGACCAGCTCACCGAGCTCGCCAGCGTCATCCCCGGCATGGGCGCTGCCAACGCGATCGGCGTCCGCGCCGGCGAGACGGTGCTGGTGCTGCCCGCCACGGGCTTCTTCAGTTCCAGCGCCGTCGCCGCCGTGCTCGGCCTGGGCGCCAACGTCGTCGTGGCGGGAAGGAGCCGCGAGAAGCTACAAGCGCTCGTCGAGCGCTTCGGGCAAGACGGCAACGTCGTGTCCGTCGTGCTGACGGGCGATGCCCACCAGGACGCCGTCGCACTGCGGGCTGCAACGCCCGGTAGCAGGGGCGCCGATGCGTATATCGACTATTCGCCGCCGGCGGCCGCGGGCACTACGCATATCGAGGCTGGGCTGCTGGCGCTGAAGCATTATGGAAGGTGAGACGGCTTGTATTTCTCAATGCGCCGCGGTGCAGAGGGGAGTTCTGCAAGTTTATGTTAGCTGACTGTGGTATGCAGATGCTGCTTCGCAGGTGTGATTGTCGACAAAGTTCCCCTGCCCTACGCGCTCATTATGAGCCAATGTCTGACCATCCGGGGGCAGTTCGCACAGAGCCGCGACGATGTCATCCAGTCAATCAGGCTCATCGAGACGGGGAATTTGAAACTGACGAAGACGATACTTCGGGGCTTCTCGCTGGAGGAACATGAGGAAGCATTGAAACTGGCAGGACAAAGTGGAGGGTTCGAAAAGATGGTGACCTTTACTTTATACTAATCTTAACCAATAAGTACTGCGGTCCACTCCCATAATCGATCTAAGCCTCCAGCAAAACATCGCCGACTTCTTCCACTGCATCGTCGAGCATGCGGGGATCGTAAATTGCTATAAGGTTATTGATGACCTGATGCTCAGCCATTTTCATGCTGTGCTCGCGTGCTCCATGAACACACACATTCCCTCCAGATCGTTCTGCAGCACTTTTAAGGCGCTCCCAGACGGAGAGCTGGTTGGCCAGCACTCGAATTTGGGACTTGAGATTGCGGCACCACCGCGGAAGGCCGTTGAGGAAATCGTCAATCGATGATAGCGTTGTTGCGAATCTCGCCATGATACGTTAGAGGCTCCTGGGAGATACTCCCCTGCGTGCCGACCAGCCCAGTCAAGAGCTGAGAGGTATCGGGGTTGACGACGATAATCCGTTGCGGGAGTCACGCATGAACGGTGCGTCGAAGGGCGTAGCGATGAACAGCCAGTGTCAGTAGTTCACGTAGTCACCAAATTATCCACGCCCATTTCCTCTTTATGTGCGTCCGAGCATCTATTTCGCCGAAAAACATTGGTGTCCCATCGATACATCTGAATCCTTTCTTAGTGTTTCGTGGCAGCAGAGAAGAACTGAGCTCTGAATGCCAAGTAATAAAGCCAGCGCACATTACTATCAGTGAAATTGAACCGTGGGACTTTTGACTATATTGGCGCGATTCGGAATCCCACAACGATCGCCGTTGCGCAAATACTCTACTCGTTTGCTATTCGTGAATCTGGTTGACATCCTCGTTCGCCTCCAGTAGCTTCTCGACCTCCCTCGTGACCTCGGTTTCTTGCCACTCGTCGGTATCCTCCGGAAGTGCATTCAGAATCCGCAGCAACCCATCGTGTAACGCCGAACTATCGGAACGCAGTGGAAACATCCACCGCCGCGTTCGATTGCCATCGGGCAGGTGCACGATGTGAAGCGTCATTCGACCGCCGCTACGACTGGCACGCGCGATATATTCGTCCCAGTCGATGTCAGACTCTATGTCTTTTAAACGCTCCTCATTGATAGTCCGGATGTAACAAACAACACCGCCGCCGGCGTAGCTGAAGATAGTGACCAGTGGTTCCCCTGGATTTTCTCGCATTTGAGAGAGGACCATGGCATAGTGAGAGCCAGAAATATATGTGATCAGTGCGTCCCGATGCACAAGCGCCCGCATGAAACTAAGGTTGCGTCGGTTCATGTGTGGTCGTGCTATCGGAAAATTATCATTGACTGGAAAATAGAGCTTCAAAAAGCACTGACTCAGCTCAAAACGACGCATTGAGTGGCAAGCACGGCGATGGTTCCCACTCTCCCAATCGACCCGTTGGCAGTCAACAGAGCAGTAGTACACGCGCTGGCAGTGAGAACAGCGTCGAAATTCAGTTTTGGCTTGGATTGTGCCACACTAGCTGTTGTGATCAGTTCGACGTATAGAGCAGTTGGAGATGGTATATATCACCTTCATATTGCCACAGCCCTTCGAGGAGGGCTCCGCCTCGAGCATCCTCTCCTCCATGAAACTGATTCGGTCATACGCCAAAGTGTGGAACATCCTCCAGCATCTATATATCGCGAGTTCTTTGAATTCTGGGGCCCTTGTAAGGATTTCAACGCCCACAAGGAGTGGTCCTAGCTGGGCGAGAACGGTGCAGTACACGGTGGATTCGGGCAATCTTTCGTCCAGGATGCGCCATAAGTTTGTCGTTTTGATATCCTCAACATTCTTGCAAATCATGCCCGTGCGTATGATTGTTGGGAGAAGCCCCACCGCCAGTGCCTCGGTAATGATGTTGTATGCTCCAAAAAGATCGAGGTATTCCTGAAGGACGTCGAAGAAATCCAGCATAGGGTCCTCGAGTTCCTCATTCGGTATATGGTCGATGTATTCACTGACAGCACAGGCAGCTGAGGTAAGTGCCTTTAGAACACCTCCAGTGACCAAAGCCGAGGACACCTTTGTCGCCGTTTGAAGTTCCTGTACAAAGAGTAAAATACCTCGGAAAAACTGCGCTGTCTCGTTACGCCTCTCCCGTCGTTCCGGGTCAAGCACTAGAATCCGGATGTACCGTACGATGAGAGATGCCAGACCGACAGGACCATCCGTGGCTACTAGAACATCCGCAAGATGACGAGGGTCGTCAGCCCGCATTGAATCGCACAGGAACCTGCAAAGGAACTGAAATCCAGGGGCGTCCGCAGGTTCGGGGCAGGTGAACAGGTCTGCCCATCCATGCATCACAATGGTGCGTACACCGACAGTTTCCGAAATGAGCGCTGTGGTCCGACCGTCCGGACTAAACCGCTGTATAAAGTAGAGCAGGGTGACTCCCGAGCGTATTGCCGCAGGACGATAGAAGTCAAAAAAGACAATCCAAGCCCAGATACGACGCCAAAGGTCGGGCCCTCCGGGAAGTGGGGAAACGCCATGAAGGGGTCCACGGAGCGCGTTCAGCGCTATTACGGCACATTCCGCCGCATCTGAGAGCGAGCCGTCGTCATCCGCAGGGTTGTAAGGGAGTCCCACAGGATCTAGATTGGCGTAAAAGACTGGGATGCAGTGGTGAAATATCTCGTCGTTCCCTGAATCTTTCAGAAGTTGGGCCAGTCGTTTACAATCTTTAAGGGAGCCCTTCGAAGCGGGAGTAGCGAACCGCTAAATTTTGGCATTGAGCATACTGCTGTGCGGGTGTGCGAGTACACGCACCCGAAGGGAAATCGGCAAACGGGAAAGGTTCTCCAGACGGAGGGAGGGATGCATTCTTGTCCTAGCAAAAATGAAGATCGCTTTTTTTTTTCCAAGTTCGAGCCTTCGACCGCGCCTTCACGAACCTGGTTCCTTAATTTGAGTTGAGCTTGGTTTACAGCGAGCAGAGTTGTCCTTCCGGTGAGCAATTAATGGCTAGTTGTAACACCGAGCTGCCAGTGCAGTGGACGTGGATTCGGATGACATTCGCCCCTTGGGCCGATGTGATAGCCGAAGGCATACTCGCGTGTACATAGTGACCTAATCTTGCTTTCTGTAATAGGTCAAAGTAGCGGTTTGTGCACCGATTTATCCCACATCGACCCCATTTCTGCGTGGCACTCTTAAATAACAAACTCTGCAGCTGCAAGCCTGCAACCTGGATTTTTCAAAGCGAGATTAATTTGCATTTGACATCCCGCGCTGCAGCGTACACAGACCCTACCGATCGTTGAACGGTCGTTAGACGGCTGTACGAATTATGCAGGACTCAAAGGTCTAAGGCAGCAAATTCCAAGCGAGTCGAACTCTCATCACATCGTGGCGGGAAATTCGAACCGTGGGAATAGAACCGTGATGGATCCAAAAGTCAAAGGATTTTGGAATTTGTTCTGCGCTACCTGGCCGATATTATCTTGCACTTGACAGGATAAAATTTTATCACGAGAAATCCCAATTATCCAATGTAAAAGATGAAACAGGCAATATACTAAGATACAAACACAGATACAACACACCGCACCCAACAACCTCTAAATTACCGCGAAAATACTCGTAACTCTTTGTCTCCTAAACACCAATCTTCGTCTGGTGTAAGATTACTTGTCGTCACCGCTTCGAGGATTTATTGGGGTCAAGGGGCGTCGTGGCTCTCCACTGCGTTTGTCCGGCGTCGTGGGCTAGTTGACAATCAGAGACGTTTTCGATTGGAATATGAAATATACACACCACAGGTCTCCCGAATCCAGCGGAGCCCTTGGTGGGGTTGCTGGGCCCGGCGACGCCGTACTGATCTCGGCGTCAGATGCAGTAACGCCACGGAGAGAGAACATTCACCTTCTCATTGAGAGCCGCAAGATTGCGCTCGTACTGTGTCCCAAGTTCTTTGTCCTCGAATGCTGATGAGATAGACGGGATTGTCTCCGGAATTTCCTGGGAATGATATGAGTTACAGAACGGAGATCGTTGTGTTCACGTACCGCCTCAATCTGAAAAGATCTTCAATAGGTGATCTGAATCGCGAAACATTGGAACGCACCTCCAGAGGGGGGAGTAGACCCTGCATGGCCGCCATCGTGCGCTAATCCGACAAAAGGTTACCAGATGAGTCCGGACGAATACAAACCGACTTACCTCGTTCTGCCGATATTCCTCGGGCTCTGGCAGACCTAATTCGAACTCTATGTAGCTGGGGCCGGGGAGAGAAACCCAGTGTCGATACAACTAGAGCTCAATGTTAGGTCGGCAAAGCAAGGCCAGGTGGTCGCATACCTCGTCACTTGGAATATGGGGGTCGGACGGAGCCGCAAAGGAACCACGTGTAGACTTGGACAATGCGCCGAGGTTCAACGGACTTAGAGGCCAAGAGCCAAAGGCGGGGATCTAAAATTTTGTTCAGGGGAAACTCTCCGCTGGTGAGCGCACAAAACGTTACCGCGGGAGGTGAGAGGACTCGTGGAACCTCGCCCACCGACATGTCAGAGCCGCTGGAGTTTTCGGAGTCCGATGAGTCGAGTTGAAGATCCCGCAGATTGGTGAGGAACAAGATATCTGCGAAATGGTGAGCGTGAGGGTTTAGCTGCCGAACTAAGACGAGGGATACCATCAGACATGCGATGCGCAGCGGCTTTGTTGGATTCTGTGTCATTCTTGCGCGCCTTCGGTGCTTGTTTGGCCCTTGGAGGTTCGTAACTGAACAGAAAGCCATGTTAAAAAAGGAAGAGTCCGCATATGAGCTCAACGTACTGTTTGAGATAAGCAGCGGTCGCGGCTGTGATGAGCGGACCGAGGATGTGGTCGAGCCACTTCACCATTGTGGAGAGGTCTTGGATTTCCCAAAAGTGCCCGAGCAGAGTGTAGAAACCGTCGGTGACATTGTTCACTCCATTCCTGAGAAGCCGGGGGTCAGTCTTCTTCATCACCCTTTTCAATATTGCTGGAGAGGAAACAGAGTCGCGAATGGTCTAAGGAACCCAGCGGCATTAAACCTTGGCCCAATAGAACGCCATATCTATGGACGCACCTGAAGCATTCCGGCTGGCCTCCCGCGTATATTGTCGGACATCAAAAAGAAGGTGACAAAGCTGAAGACCTCTTTGCCCTGGGTACACATTCCTTGGTTAGCGAGTATGGCGGCATGATCCGTGGGTGGCGTGGCAAGGAGGGGAGCCCAATCTGGGCCGTCGACAGTGGGCAGAGAAGGAGGCTTGTATTCGGCGCTATCGACACATTCTTCGACTGCGCGAGACACCTCCTGATTGATATGAACCATTTCGCTCGCTGGAGTGAGGTGAAGGAGAGAAGATGAAAGTCGAGAACAAAGACGGTCGCGGTATTTGTACGCTTTGTTCGATCGCACTGCCACCGACGCGTCGGTACCCCTATCTCTGCTGGCCATATGGGGAATTAATTTAAACCTCCTCCGTCTCGGTTCTTCGATATTGATTTTCGGCGCCTTGAGGAATTGTACAGTCAATAAAGAGCTTACTTAAGTTAGTAGGAAGCCGAATTTCGAATAATGCTCACATCGCGGCATTGAGGCGGGGAGGCAGGTGGCGGCACTTTTGAAGTCACTTTCGCTGGACCTCAGTTTAGTGTTCAGGACGCCCGTCGGTCGAAATTGCTCGATGCGGGAGGTACTGGGTTCGAAACCCGCTGCAGTTTGTGGGCCGGCCCTTGAGGCTTCACGTCCGAGTTGACCTCAGTGGATTCCTGGCGATACTGGGTTCCTACGCCAAACGGTCGTAGAGCTTTTTTTCCTTCTCTTTTGTGTTTTCTGACGCTCCTTCCTTTCGTCAGGGCAAAGCATGCGTTCTCAAGCCTCAGAGGACTGTAAAGTAGGTTCCCCGTCATATTGTACAGGCTGCCATTCTCGTGTAGACGGGCCCTATGTAACAAGACGATGGTTGTCTTCAACACCTTCGCTGGGGTGCAAGCGTAAGTGTGGATGAGAGCCATCTTCTCGACGTTGCATGCAACGTTGACGCCAGATCCTGTGCGGCCCGCCGTTCACGACGCTTCCTTGGTGGACGACGACAAGCGGACGAAGAGCACAAGCACAGTGCACAGCCGTTGAGCCAGGTGCCAGAGTTATAGGCCTTGACGTAGCAGGGAGCTATGAGTGCAAACAGATTGGCATAGTATTTTTGCGTTGCTGTCAGTAAAATGGATGTCGTCGTTGTATATGGCGCAAACGTAGGGTTTCTTTTCTGAGAAGCGGCGAAATAGCCGCTACATACGAGGGACCTGTTCTTCGAAGTAGTGGGCCAAGATATGCAGCCAGACTCTGAAACCGTGAGGGCGTGTTGAGTAAGTTGCTTTAATCCTAGACGCACGGAAGGATCAAATAAGACGAAGAGTTGGTCCACCTTTCCGATTTGAATCGCGGTGGTTGGTTAAATAATTCCTCCAGGCCTACAGACTGGTCGACCCTGAGTTTTGGCTTGGACTCGGAGAACCTCAACTTTTAGCACTGGTTCGTAGCATCTTTCTGCACCAGAAGACAACGAGCTATAACGGCGAGCACACAAGCAATCTAGGCCGCCGCAGTAAAGAGAATGGACGTGAAGTTCAAGTCAGGGTTTGTCGTCAGTTGTTTACAACCCAAGCCATCGGCGTCCCGTTCCTTCTTCCCGACCATGAGCACGAAGAAAAAGTCCGTGCCCACCAGCGTAATTTTCACCAGTAAATTAACACCCCCACAGCAGCAAGCTCGACTTGCTCGTGCGCGTGCGGTACTCCAACCCGCTGCCCGCACCACCATGTCCTCCCAAGCTGCTCGACATCCCGACGAACCCAATGCGCTACGCGCGCCCCGAGTTCCTCAACGCGCTCGCAAACGACCTGCCGCTGCCCATGATCGTGGACGCCGAGTGCGGGATGCCGCTCGATCTGGGGAAGTGGGAGTCTTTGTGGCTTGGGGAGGACGGGGAGGATACGAGCGGCGGCGATATTAAGGCGCGGTGGGCGCAGCTCGACCTGGGTGCGGCTTTATTCCTTGTGGAGAACGGCGAGGGAGAGCTTACTTCTTCTTTCTCGAAGAGTTGAATCCAAACCCTGACGATCTGCCGGTACTGGACCCAGAGGACGCGGCATTACTGGCAGAGCTCGCACCTGCGCCGGCTGCTGCATTCTCCAACGGCCAAAATACAGCCTCTGCGCCGTCTACACCCCTCCCTGCCCATGTCCCATGGCTGCGAAAAACAGAATACATCAGTCGAGAGGGCGTCCAGCGCTCTGGCGCGCAGGAGCCGTGCGTGCCTCGGCGTCACTCCTACTACTCGTTGGTTCTCACTCTGCGGTTAGGAAACACATCGTCGCCGCCCCGATCGACGTGTCGCGCGAAGCTCAGCTGCGCGACATCGAGGCGTCCTTTGCCGCGTGCAACGACAACTTCTCGCTTGAGACTCTGCGGCATCCGAACAAACCCAACGTCCACGCGGTCGAATCGTACGAGGTCCTCCCCGACAAGGACATCTGGGCGAACCAGTACGATCTCTTCCGCTTCTCGGAGCGGCCGGGCGAGCGCGGGATTGATGTAAGTTTCTATCCCTGCGCCCTGTACCCTCGAAATTTAACTGGGGGTAGGTGGACGACCCGCGACTCGACTGCGCGATTCTGCGCCCGATGAAGTCCGAGCACGACTCGTTCTTGGCGTACTACCTCACCGCAGACGACGCGTCTGCCATGAAATTCAAAGAGACGCGGTTAGCACTCGCGCCGTACGAGGTGCCCAGCGAGCGGGAGGTGCGTTGGTTTCCTTCTCTTCCTTCGTCCTCTGCGTTAACGGTCCTGCAATGCACAGGAAACGATATTTAACTTTGTCCGCGACTACGAGACGGTCAAGGTCGAGCAAGAAGTCCCGAACGAGTTTATGCTCGTTATCGAGGACGAGTCCGAGCCCGACGCGGCAATACCCAAGAAAAAGGGCGCGTACTACAAAAATATCGAGCGGAAGATGCTGTTGAAGAAGAAGCGGGTGCAAGTGAGTTGTTTTCCCTTTCCTTTGATAGTGTGTCGGCTAACTAAACGCGCGTTAGGCATACGACGAGTACAACGACAAATGGGAGATTATTCGGATGACGCATGTGGAAATGGGTGACGAGGAGGAGGCGGAGCGGAATGAACTGCTTGCCGAGGTGGAGAATCCACGCTTCCTGAGGGAAGACGTGGATGCGGACGGAGATGTTGAGCTGGAGGACGCGGCGCCAGTAGTGGTGGTTAATGGATAGATTGTATCATATTAGTTGTGCATTTCTTGCTGTCAATTGCTTTCGCGACTGGGGTCGAGCAAACTTGGAGCAAGACACCGCCTCAACAGAAATTCAAAGCAGACTCGTCAAGCAACATCCATTATGTTCTGGACTCGGCAGGGCCAGTACAAGCAGATCATATTGAAATTAGGTCGGTGATGTGCTCGGCCCTCAAGAGAATCTCCGACTCCAGCTCATAGTTTTTTTCTGGTTCATGCGGCATACGAACATACAACGTGCGCAAAATGTGAAGGAATCTATGCCTCTGTGAGGTCGCGCAGCCGACGGACGGTACTGTAGATATCGCAGCCAGATCAGAAAAAAGACGGCCGGGAAAATAGTCAAGGCAGCGTACCTGCGGACTGTTGCAGCCGACGTCGTCGAGACGGTCCATGCGCCCCCAGCGATAACTTTTCTGCACGAAGAGCAGTTCCAGATTCCGACGGCGGTCCGCTTTACTGTGTCCTAAGAAGAAAAACACAGGAAATGAGTCGGTCATTCGACGGCGACGGAAGGCGAGCACGAACCTTGCCACAGAAGGTGCAGGTATACCGTGCGTGTTGGGATATTTCCATCCTTTTAACCTGCTTGCGCAGGGATGCACCGTAACGCTACAAGAGAACTTTGTCGGTATCGACTTGAAAATATTGGAAGAAAAGAGACGACGTACAGTACCGTACTTTCCGGTGATGCCGACTTTCTTCGTGCGTTTGGTCTGTGTGCCATCGTCAGCTCACTGGAGGGCAAAGAATATGGGAAACCGACCATCTTGAGGTGTTGTGTGGAAGGAAGCGGGCAGATGGGAAAACTGTGCAGCTGTCGGTTGATCGATTGTTCCGATACCTTCTGGACCAAACAACTTTACGCAACATTGGCTTCCCATCGAGACAGCATCAAACAAACTTCTTGAACTGGAACCAGTGCAACCACTGCAACTCCCGTCTTTGTGCATCGCTCCCTGGGATTCACTGCTGCATTGCGTGAACAGGAATATATCTATTCAGTAGTGTCCATCTCAAGCGCATCCTGGCCTATCCTGGCTCTTGATGAATTCTCGATTGCGGATGGTTTGCGGATGGTTATTATAATTACGGTGCCACCGCAACTTGACCGCAACCGCCGTTCTTCTCAGTACAATCTGCCGTCTTGCCAACGTCTGGCCCATGCGGAAATTTTTCATCAATCCAAAAGCCGTACTCAGAAACCTATGTGCTTCCTACGGGTTTGCGCCTTGAACGTGTAATTCTGACTCTTGGGTTCGCTCTCTGTGTCCAGCAATATCTCACCGAGTCGCCCGGAATACTTCTCAAAAACGGACTTGGTTACGGGACTCGGATTTGCAGTCAAATGGTGACCGTTGCCACCTTGTGCTTCGCCCCTAATTGCTTCTCGCTCGCTTTCGGCAGGTTCACGCGGTAGTTGGAATGGTTATAAATGCCTGGCCTCCAAGGCGATGTCCTCTTCAACTCCCTATAAAGCTGGTCTTGTCTTTGTGCCGTTGCTCTACTTTCCTTCTACTTCTTATTTGGTCTTGGGTGTTCCCACTCGGTGCATTATGGTCGCCACAGTCATCTTTTGTCTTTTCTCCCTCGCCGCCGCTTCTCCCGTGATAAATCGTCGCGTCGTCTTAGAGCGTCGCGATGTACCGTCCAGTTTTATCGCCCTCGGCGCCGCTCCTGGCACTGATTCCATAAAACTGCGGTTTGCCCTCGCATCTCAGGACGTCCCGGGTCTGCAAAAGGCACTCCTGGACGTTTCGACGCCTTCTAGCGCCAACTATGGCAAACATCTCACCTTGGATGAGGTCTGTAGTTCCTTCTTTATCTTATTCGATTTCAATCTGACATATTTATTGCAGGTAAACGCCTACGCCGCGCCCTCCGCCGCCGCTCTCACAGCCGTGCAAAACTGGCTTTCGTCCAACAACGTGAACGCGACCTCGACGGGGTCCGGGGACTGGCTTACCGCCACCGTCTCCATTGCGCAGGCCAACACTCTCCTGGGCGCCAACTACCAGACGTTCCAGCACACTTCCGGCAGGACCTATGCGCGTGCTCTCAGCTACTCCCTTCCCGCGGAGGTCGCGCAGTACATCGACGAAGTCCACCCCTCAACGACGTTCAATAGCCCGATTTCGCTGCAGCCGGTGGTCTCTATGCCTCAGCCAGATTCGAGACACAAACACAAGAAGGGTGGCAAGGGTGGCAAGGGCGGGGGCGGGAGCACTGGGAGCGGGAACACGGGGAACGGCGCAACCAACAGCACCGCCGCCGATTCGTGTGATACTGATGTTACGCCGGGTTAGTTCTTTTTCACTTCCTCGGACTTGGTCTCACCATCTTCCTTGATATTTAGACTGCCTGCAAACCCTTTACAACATTCCTGCGACTCCTGCGACTCAAGCATCGAATAGCATCGCCGTTGCAGGTGGGTTTTCTTTTCTCAGTGAGAGCATATGCTGAAAATATGATGACAGGCTTCATTGACCAATTCGCTCAGAAATCTGACTTGCAGCAGTTCCTCACCGCGTTACGCCCCGACCTGTCCCCGCAGACCACTTTCTCGCTCGAGACCCTCGACGGCGGCACGAACACGCAAGGCGCAGCCGAAGCCGGTGTGGAAGCTGTTTGTCTTTTTTTTTATTCACCGTACCACAATTCTAACGCTACAATGCAGAACCTCGACATCCAGTACACTGTCGGCGTTGCCACTAAGGTGCCCGTCACCTTCGTCTCCGTTGGCGAGCAGTCGCAAGATGGGGATCTTGGTGGCTTTTTGGACATCGTCAATTTCGTCTCCGCGCAGAAGACCATCCCGCAGGTGATGACGACCTCGTATGGTGAGAACGAGGCCGGCCTCTCGCCTGCGCTTGCTACGTGAGTCTTCTTCTCCGTGTGTTTTAATTGCTCGGACGCTGACCGAGGGCTGGGTGCACAGGAAACTGTGCAACGCTTATATGGCTTTGGGTGCGAGGGGGACGTCGATCCTGTTCGCATCTGGGGACGGCGCTGTAGAGGGTGGCTCCGCGCAAACCTGCACCACGTTCCAGGCGGCGTTCCCTGCTACTTGCCCGTAGTAAGTCTTCCCGTTCACCTTCGGCGTATATCGTACTAACGCCTCTTAGCCTCACCGCTGTCGGATCTGTGCACGGGACGTCCCCAGAGACGGCCTCGACGTTCAGCAGCGGTGGATTCTCCAACGTTTTTGGCGGTAAGCTCCGAATCGTTCCATGAGCCGGCTTATTTACTCATTTCTCGGTAGTCGCCGACTACCAGAAGGACGCCGTCGCCGGGTACCTCGCCGCCCTCGGCAACACGAACAAGGGTCTGTTTAATGTTAGTGGGAGGGGATATCCGGATGTCGCGGCGCAGGTTCGCCTTCCTCACTCTCCTGCTTTTCGCCATGCTCACAAATATCGCAGGGTGAAAACGTCCAGATCGTCTCGGGCGGCACGACCCAGGCCGTCGCCGGCACCTCGTGCTCGTCCCCCATCTTCGCGAGCGTCATCGCTCTGCTTAACGACCAGCTCATCGCTGCGGGCAAGTCGCCCCTCGGTTTCCTGAACCCTTTCCTCTATGCGAACGCTGCGGCGCTTAACGACGTTACGACGGGGAGCAACCCAGGCTGTGGAACACAAGGATTCCCCGCGAAGACGGGTTGGGACCCTGTCACCGTTCGTTCTTTCTGTCCTCTTCACCGGCGCTGCTTGCTGACGCGAGTTTTTCCTCCAGGGCCTCGGTACGCCAAACTTTGCCGCGCTGAAGAAAGCTGCGGGTTTGTGAAGCATGTAATTAATTAGACAACTGTAATGCATCTGTATATATATATTCGCAATGTCTTGAAACCACTAATGTACTTCTGGAATTGAATAAATTCGATATGTAGTATTATATACGTCGGTGAGGCCGGGTATCAACGACAAGGCGAGCGGAGAAACTAGGTATAACTGAACACGATTGTCGTCTGCATATTCCCTCTCAACTACACGAGGACGCTCGAAACCTCCGGAGCAACTCCTTTCCAGACCTCGACCATCTCTGACCAAAACTTCGCCTGGAGGTCTAGACCTTTTTTGGTCAGAGTCCATGCTGGGGTTCTAAAAGAAGTCAGCGATGAGCGATTTCATCGAGAACATGACATACGGGTATTCCGCGCATGCGGTGACATAAGCGCCCTGCGATGTAGGATGGAGCAACGCGTACAGCAAGTTCAAGGCGCCCTTTGCAGGTGGCCAACCTATCTTCTGAAAGAGCCATCTGTGAAGCACATTAAATCCTGGACGAAAGAGAGGTCGAAACAAGCTTACAGCCCGGTCGGCGAGAGCGGAAGGTCCCTTGCGAGCTCACTCGTACAGAGACCTGGGTCGACAACACTGGAACAGGTATAAGATATCGAGACGAAGACGTCAAATCCGGACGCACTTGACTATAACACCCTTCGCTTGAGGCAAATTCGCAATTTCTCGGGTGAGATACAAGCTGAAAAGCTTTGTTGTGAAATAGCGGCTCATAATGTCGCTTTTGCTTTCGGAGTTCAGAGTCTCAAGGAGGTTTGCCCCCGTTCTCTCCACCCACTTTGCTAAAAACATACCTGGTGCAGCCGGTGAGCGATGAAAGAGAGAACAGAGCTGAGTTTGGCATACCCGCGGAACCAGTAATTGTCAGATGCGGCGCCGTCTTCGATGCACCGGGGTGCGGGGGGTCGAGTTTCGTCGTGGCCTGAAGCAGGGGCAGCAACAGAAGCGCTAGGAGCCCGTGGCCAGGACATTAACTTGCAAACTAGAAAAGGGTCATGGAACATTTATGAACGAAAAGGCCAAGAAACGTTGATGAACGAAAATATATAATACTCACGTCCTCTCCCAGCCATCGACCGTAGTTCCCCACTCCCAAACGTGGATTCCGGCATTGAGATCCACGCCATCCAACCGCTTCAAATCCGCCTTCGCCCGCTCTGCGAACCGCTTAACGCTGGCGAAATCCGCCATGTCGAGCTGCCAAACTTCGAGCGAGCCTTTGTAGTCCGTCTGCTTAAGGATGGTTCCCTTTGCCGCCTCCCCTTTCTTCAAGTCGCGGACAGCAAGAATGAGCTGCGCCGGCCGCAAACTCGCGAGATGCGTAGCAAGACCAAGTCCGATCCCAGTGTTGCTTCCGGTCACAATGTAGGTACGTCCAGTCAACTCCCCATAAGTCTCTGGGCCTGGGAGTTTGGCAAATACTTGGTCGCCGAAAGCCTTGAATGCAAAGCGGACTGGCGGCATAGAAATGAGGTTATGGGTGAGTTTATAAAGAACATGGGACCCGAGTTTAAATAGAAGTCGAAGATCCTGGATTACGCACTCCGACCGAGGTTGCAAACCCCGGCCGAGGTTTTGGTTGACTTCAAGTTGCAGATCAACCTCGGCGGGGTTTATAATCAACCATCAGTCTGATTCGATCACTCACGGTTTCCTGTCTTCCAACGAGCGCGTCGACGAATGGCTCAACCACTTCGCACACTTGATTGATACTAGATACAAAAAAAAAAGTACACAAACAGAATTTCGAGTTTCATCCGGGTCAGTGATCAGGAACATCTTCAAATAAATTGCAGCGACTATAATGCGCGGAGACCGCCGTCTCGATCTCTCGTCGATGAGCAGATCGCACAATCGACTCTCCGCACACATAGCAGAAATGCGTGTTGCATCCCGGAGACATGCACTGAATAGTTTGAGAGCGAAGTACAAAGGACGGCCGGAAAACTCACTGTCATATGGTTACAGCCAGATGATTTCTGAAAGGGTGTCTGGCATCCTGCGGGCGAGGTAAGTAACGCTAAGAACATACACGAGTTGACGAACCAGGGCAGTGCTTCCACCCGCGAGACTTCATCAAGTGCTCGAGCTCGGACGAGCCGTCGCAAGAGTGCTTCGGCCCTTTCATGATGGTCTGCTGGCATGCCTTACACCAAGTGTAATTGCACCTCGGGAGGGGACACACAAGGATCGGAGTCGCCTCATATTCCAGGCGGTCGACGAATACAGATCGTTTGCATCTGGAAGCATAATGTCAGGTGTACATGGAAACAATGAGACTCGACTTACTTCCGACAATGCAGCAGAATAGAGAGAGGGGCTATCTGGAGCTCCTGAAGCGTTTGATACTGGTTGTCGTCGAGGCCTAGCATCTGGACTACAGTCGGCTTCCAGATAACCCATAGCCGTGATAACCCATACTGGGTTATATCCCATAGCTCTAGGGTTGTCCCAAACCATCATTTCCCCGCCAAATGGCGTCGTGATAACCCATAATTCCTTGTAACCCATAACGCGAAGGCCGAACGGAGAGCTATGGGTTATTGAGAAGTCGACTGTAGATCGTCCGTTACCACTATGCGGCCAAGTGGTCAGCGGTGAAGGGTAGAAGGGGATCAGCTCACTCCCAGGCTCGGCGCGGGCGTTGTCCGTCACACACATCGGGCAGAAGATGGGGTAGAGCTTGTCCTTGAGTTTCGAAATCACGTATCCTTTCATGCAGTCTCGGCAGAACCCGTGCGAACAGTCTGCGACGCGGGATACATAGTCTTCAGGATACTTGTCGAAGCAGACCCCGCATTCAAAGATGGGCTGCACGTACTTCTGGAGAGCCGCTCGCTCCGCTGTCAAACGCGCATCCTCCTCCTCGAACTCGCGCTGCTTCTGCCGTACTTTCAGATCATCGTCGCGCCGCGCCCGACCCCAATCCATTTGTAGTTGCATTGCAACCATGTAGCCCTCGTCCATGGAATGATCGTCTTTGGGCGTCGAGGAGGGTCCAGACGTCGGAAGCTTGGATGAGTCCTGGCGCCTCGTGTTCTTCGGGGAAGGAGGGGGGGACCTTTGGCCGTCTTCAAGCCTCTGCTTGACGGCCGTCACGGACCGGTATTTGTCTTTCAGCTCATCCAGCTCTTTCTCCAGAGCCTGACGATCGCGGGACAAACTCGAGTTCTGGAACTTCAGCTCCGCCACCTCTGCCTGCAAACTCAGAGCAACGAGACTAGATTCCAGAACGCCTCGAGTCAATTCCTCGACACTGTTCGTGGCGCTGCCCCTCGGCACGAAGAAGTGGCCCGAAAAGTTGGCAAGAAGCTGTGTTTGCCACTGCAAACTACTGTCGGTGAGTAAACGGCCGTCCACAGCGAGAAGTTTATCGAGATGCGCCGCAGTGGCGTCCAGAGATGTGTTGATTATGAGTCCCGCGCCATTCGGGTGCTCGGTTCTTGGATGGGAATCGAAAACGATAAAGGCATCCTGCTTGCCACTCGCAGAGGCGATAGGAACACGAAAGCAAGTGATTATCTCTGGGGGGCGCGTTATTATGACCGCTGCGTAGTCATTGGGAAGGGATTGAAGATGTCTGAGGCGGGGTTGTTCAGTGATGCATCAGAATAGCGACTCATTACTCACGAAAGCATCTCCCGAAAACGCTTCACTCCATCCTTTGCGGGTTCCGGTGGAGGCGGGGCAGGCGCAAAGGCAGACGCAGCGGGACTGACGGGCGACGCGCTCGCCGGGCCACGCATCGAAGGGGGAATCAAAGACTGCGGCAGGGAGCTCGGGATGGGCACGCCATTGCGCTTCTTCTGAATCAGGTACCACGCAATCGCGAAGCCGTCGCGCGTGAGGCGGCCGTCGTTGTTCATATCCGCGAGGTCCCTGCGTGCGCGGAGATAAATTGGATTCACAAGGCAATTTAACCGCATACCATATCTGAGCCAAATCGTCGCCAGAGAGCTTGGACTCGAGCATGAAGGGGACGGCGACGTCATCCTGTATGAACCCGCGCTTTTGCGTGTCGAGCGAGTCGAACCACCGGTCGGCGCTGGCCTTTTCGGCGGGGGTGACGTCCCACGGCAGCTGGGGCGCGCCGAACGCGCCGGTGCCAATGGCGGAGGGCGAGGAACCCGGCGCAGATTGACTCGGACGCGCGGGGAGGTGGGGCGGGACAGGGGGCTTGGCGAACCAGGGACCCGTCGCCTGGGGCTGCAGCAGGTGTTGGCTGGCTCCAGTGTACTGCGGCTGAATGTTGCTGCGGGTTTGAGTTTGTGAGAAGGAGCTCGCCAATGGACTGAATGAGCCGCCGGTTGCCTGACACCGGATGCTGCCTGCGGCGCCACCGGCAACCTGCTGATAGAAGCCAGGAGGAAGGGCGCTGGGTATAGATTGCAGTTGACCGGTCATGGTTGCCTGGATTAGATACATTCCGATGGCAAAGTCAGTAGAGTCGAGCCGGCCGCGATCTTGTGTATCCGCGAGATTCCTGGGAGGTCAAAGGTGAGCGGGATTGTACGTGTCTGAGAACCAAGAGTACCATATGAGCCCGAGAGTTTCGTTGGGGAGCTTGGATTTGATAAATACTTCCTTAGCCTTTTCGCCTGCACACCACGGTAAATATCAGGTGCGAGAGACTACACGACGCGTCCTACCGCTCAAAAGACCGTCGACGGGACTCGACTTGAGAAACATGCTCTGGAACTTTGCCTTGTCCTGCGGCGTAAACGGCGGCAACCCGGAGACGGGCTGCGGCGACCGGGCACGAGAGGCACTGGCGCCAGTGCCCTGTGCGACCACGGGGGTTATCCCGGTGATGGTGGGGAGAGGGCCCGCTGGAGTAGACGTAAGCAGCCGCTGGGAAAAGCTTGCTGATGCGTACGTTTGCTGAAGAGGGCTGCGGAGACCTTTTCACCCTTCTGAGCGTGGCCCATGAGACGGACGGCCATTGCGACGCCCTTCTGGGGAAGCCAGCCGTTGTTTGACTCGTCTGCTATTTCCCAGATCTCGCCGAGGACGGTTGAGGAGAGATTTGCGGCGCCGAATACCTTTACTTACTGCGACCTCGCCGGTGAGGGCGCCGAGTTTCTGTGGGTCTACATGGACGAATATTTGTTGTGTGAGAACAAGCTCCGCTGGCGAGGGGGAAAATGTGGCGGCCATCGAGTATTAGTGGCGGTCAAGGTAGACGCTTCAGCGGCGCTTCATCGAAGGTGCTTCAAGAATTAGTAGAACGTGGGGAAAGCGTTAAATGGCGAAGCGCTTTCGAAGCGTCGAAGCGCCTCCAGAGGCGCTTCCGAAGCGCCTACCTTGACCGCCACTATTATTAGATCGACGTCGGCGGGGTTTGTAATCAACCATCAGTCTGATTCGATCACTCACGGTTTCCTCCTGTCTTTCAACGAGCGCGTCGACGAATGGCTCAACCGCACACTTGATTGATACTAGATACAAAAACAATTACACAGACAGAATTTCGAGTTTCATCCGGGTCAGTGATCAGGAACATCTTCAAATAAGTTGCAGCGACTATAATGCGCGGAGACCGCCGTCTGGATCTCCCGTCGATGAGCAGATCGCACAATTGACTTCCCGCAAACATAGCAGAAATGCGTGTTGCATCCCGGAGACATGCACTGAATATTTTGAGATCGAAGTACAAAGGATGGTCGGAAAACTCACCGTCATATGGTTGCAGCCGGATGATTTCTGAAATGGTGTCTTGCATCCTGAGGGCGAGGTAAGGAACGCTAAGCACATATACAAGCCGACGAACCAGGACAGTGCTTCCACCCGCGAGACTTCATCAAGTGCTCGAGCTCGGACGAGCCGTCGCAAGAATGCTTCGGCCCTTCCACCGGGATAGTCCTGCTGGCATGCCTTACACCAAGCGTAATTGCACCTCGGGAGGGGACACACAAGGATCGGAGTCGCCTCATATTCCAGGCGGTCGACGAATACAGATTGTTTGCATCTAGGAGCAGATTGTCAGGGCGGAATTTAAGCAGCGACACTAGACTTACTTCCGACAATGCAGCAGAATAGAGAGGGAGGCTATCTGGAGCTCCTGAAGCGTTTGATACTGGTTGTCGTCGAGGCCTAGCATCTGGACTAGATCGTCCGTTACCACTATGCGGCCAAGTGGTCAGCGGTGAAGGGTAGAAGGGGGATCAGCTCACTCCCAGGCTCGACGCGGGGCGTTGTCCGTCACACACATCGGGCAGAAGATGGGGTAGAGC